>JAPTGZ010000005.1:23031881-23042866 GCA_029814645.1 Fowleria isostigma | reverse complement strand
GTTTGCTTAAATTCTGTGAAGTCCTGTGAGGCAACCTTGTTGTGATACTGGGCTATATAAATAAAATTGAATTGAATACAGCAACCACTGTTAAATATATCATTAAAGACTGCAGTAAAAACTGTCTAATCTTTTGTGCTGCATCTTCCCTCTTCTTTAAAGCCTTTATACCAATCAGTTCAAGGGAGTCCAGCAGCACTTAAATCCTGAACTGAAAAGGCTGCCTCATTTTTTTTCAAAAGTTTCATGCAATATTCTTTTTCACATCAAACAGTAGAATGGCTGTGCCATCACATTTACAGAGTAAAGGACCAAAGGTTTTGCAGTGCCTACATGTCTGAGTGTGTTTACTGCTACATCATGTTTCACCATCAAGTTTCACACAGTTGTAAGTTAATGACTCATAACACAAATAAATGTTTTTTGTTTTGTTTTGTTTTATTTAATCTTTTTTGTGTTGTTGCCTAAAGCAGTTCTTCTTGATTTCCCATGATGAAAATCTAACCTCATGACATCAGGGGGGTTTGGAGAACAAGCCAGCAATACAACTTTAATGGCTTTCAACAAGTTTAATTTATATTAAAAAATTTTAAAAGCTTTGACTGAACTGTAAAAATAGCACAGAGACAAAAGAGTAGTTCCTTTGGAAAAACTTCATTCATATTCATCATACTTAGACTGAAGCGTTGGGGCATACGTGATTCTCAGAAAACTGATTAGATATCAAACCATGCATATTTCCTTGACAATCAGGATGATTCACCTCATCATTATGTTATTTCATCCACACACACACACACACACACACGCACATTAGAATAAACTGATCCAACACTTGCAAATAGTAAAACATCAAGCAAAAAACTCTTGAAAATATAATACAGTTACAGCTCCCATTGGCTGTGTAACACTATACTCTGAAAATTCATTTCTTCAAGCTGTTCTTCATCAGACTGTGACTAAAAAAAGGTCATCCTCATCATTCGCTAATTAGAAAGAAGGCACAGAGCTCAACAAAACACACAGTGACAGGTAATGAAGCCTTCAACGTTCAACAAAGCTCCACAATGTTGCAGCGATGTGTTTGCACTGGGCAGCCCTCCAGTTTTCCACTATAATTAGTTCATTTATAATAGTGAGCAGAACTGAGCGTAATTCATTTTCAGCACTTAGAAGTGTCATTTTGACAAAACGGTGGCGATGTACATGAACACATCCGCATTGATGGTCACGCCTGTTAAACCATGAGATTGTGGTTTAATCTGAGGAGCCTACAGGACACATTATGAACCTTCTTGGTCATTGATGCAGAGTGCATGAGTGCATTACCCCTCTGAAGTGCAACAAAACCCTTACATGACCTTTTTCTGACTCCACTTCTACGTTCATAGGGAAATACCCTGAGAGATGCTATCTTTAATGAATAGTTTTGAAAAGGCCTTGCCATCTGCCACTGCCATTTTAACCCGGGTGTCCTTGATGCCTCTGGCAACTTAGCTGCTAATTCAGACCATAAAAACTGAAATGATCACAGTCTGAATGAGTAAAATAGAACGAATGGGTTTTTAGCAAACAAGGCCTGTCCCCACGCTGAGAGAATTAGATCTAGTTTGCCCTACTCTGAGTGCCCCTCAAACTACGACAAATAAATCACTCCTTGAGGACTAATGGCTCCTGCAGGAGTCTGAGGTGAAAGCAGACACTAAAAACAGCAACCACGTTTTCTTCTTCATTGCAGTCAATTACCAGACGCTGTCCCTTCATGATAATGACTGTGAGAACTGTATTATGAGAAGGTGAATGGAAACAGCAACACAACGAATGATGTCAACTCTTCAGAATCCTTCTAATCCTTCAAACCAGTGTGACTGAGAGCATGTGATGGGAGTATGGTCTGGCTTCAAAACAGTGAACTAGTCGTGATTGTGCAGAGGAAACCTGAGGACTGGGGCAGGACCAAGCCATTCTTTTCGCACTGTGGAGAATTTGTCAATACAGAAAGGAGCTTCTGAAGACCAAAGTGTTTTACAGCTACAAGATGATGCACAACTCAACTTTTCTCAAACTGAAAAATTAGTTTCATGCCCTTACTGAAATATCACCTGGCTATTCAGTCTGCCTATACCTGTAGAGATGAATGAAATAAGAATACAACTATATTTGAGGTTATACTAGGGTGCCCTTTGAAGGGAGGAAGACATGGACTGAAGTACTGTTGACAATGGAAACCGGGGCATTAAATAACTAGAGTAAATTTCAGAAAATCAGAGACTGAGAATACCTACATGCAGCATTTGAAAATGCAACCTTCCTATTGCACTCACATTACAACAGTCTACAAAACCTAATCTGGGAGCTCTGATGTCAAGAGAATACAGTTCATCACCTGATACTGCACATTATTCCCAATATACTCAATTCTCCATTACAGTAATGTGGTCTGATTGCATTAAATTTATGATTTTGTTCATGTGCACAAATTATCTTTATAATTCACACCCACTATCAATCTCTGGACATTTAAATGAAAAATAGCAACTAAGTTATACCACACTGACCTCAGCTCTTTGTCATTTATCTCTGGAAACTACCTCTCTGTGGTAAAATGCCAGCTCTAGAGAGAATGCAGCCCTGTTTTATAAAACATGATTCACTAAAGTTCAAATCCATTGTTCTTGGTGCTCTGTGCTTGCTTATCACAGTCATTTCCTCTAACGATAACAGGAAGACCAGTGAAGTGAGAGCGGTTCATGCTGCTGTGACCCAACGAGCCAAGGGGGAGCTCTGGAAATGAACATCTCCGTCAGTCTGTCCCGTGTTTGACAAACTTGGCGGCTGAATCTGACTCCCAGAGGCTACCTTTTCATTAGCAATTACAGTGTTGTCTCAAAAGTGGCAGCGGCTGAAAAAAAAAGTAATCTGTGATGTTGTCTCTGTCTCTAAGAGGTCCTGAGTCAAACTATCATTACAATACTTCTCATGTTATTACGGCTGCCAGCTGACTGGTCAGATTCATGCCATGGCATGTCTGTGTCCTGCACACACACTAAGGTGGCGTCTGAGTCACTGCTCCGACAAAGAACTTAGATCAGATTAGGCTGAACGCTGACATTTCACTCAGATGGAAGACGTCGCCTTTGTGTTTAAATGCATGTTTAAGGGTTCAGTTAAGCTCCCTCCATAAGTAGAGGGCAGGCAAAGCGTGGGTTTTATTGTTTATCTGTTTGCACTGTGCAATCTCAGACTCATTTCATTAACTCTGCATGCTATAACACTACCTTCAAGTCAAAAAAAGATCAATACGAGTCTAATAAGTTTGGTTTAAAGTAACACGTGTCAGATTAATCTCTACAGGGTAATTTATTCTCCTCACAGATCACATGTATTTATAGTTTCCTCCTGTGGCTGAGAAGGGACTGGGGAGCTGATCCTAGCTTTCAGCAGCACAGAGGAAATAGCTAAGGTGTCTCCTTTCTCTATATTTGACAGCTTCCATTTCCTATTCAGCGCTTGTGCAATATTACATTTCACTAGTGGATAGGCTTCTAGGTCTCAGTTTAAGGCAGAGAATCCTTCACATGTGACCTAAACATAGACACTTTCAACCGGAAATGGTTACAGGACATGGAGCTGAAAAGGGCATGGATCTCAAGAGACATTTTGGGCACAGGAATAGAAATATGTTTAGATATTTGGGAATATATAGGAATGCGGAAGAAAAAGAAGGAAGAGCTAATTGAGAGATTTCATTCTGGATGGATTACCATGTGAATGAGGTCAGAGGATGCACACAAATATGTGTTTATCTCACATGACGTACAATTAGGAGACATGGTGAAGCAGGCTCAGTAAACACTACTTGTGCTGCATATGCATCAGCAAAACAAAGTGAATGATATTAGATAGAAGCAGCCCTCCGATGCTATCTGCCTGGTTAAAGACTAATTCCAATTCTTGTTCTCTGAGGGCAACTACCTGCCTGGCACCTGCCAAATCCACCCCAAAAAGTTAACTCACAAAGTAGGTTATGGTTTAGTGACGGAGAACCAAACAGCGGAGAGGATAATACTATTACGAATATGTTACATAATAAGAGATGAGAATAAACGGAACGTACTGGATGCATTACACGCTCTTCCGTTACGGACACAAATGATGGGGAATGAACTGCGTTTCCACAAAGACTAATAAGGTGTAGTTCCACGGAAGAAAGCAGCGCTCCATTCTGCAAAAATAAATAATTAAATAAATAAATAAAAAATACACGCACAAACCCGACGGGGCTGGCCGCTTTGCGCTCATTTACAAAAACCGTGGGCTTAAAACAACGACCCGTGGGCTAGTGTAAAAAGCAAAAGGCAATCCGACACAGCCACGATCACTATGATACTTGGTTTTTACCCTGGTTTGACGGTTAAGTTTGAAGAGGAAGAGTGGAATAAAACACACGCACACATACACGCAGGGGTGGAGAGAAGGAATGAAACGGCAAATCTCCGAGCGCCTTACCTCGATCCAGAGTGAGCGGTTGGACCACTGTCGCCATGACTGCTGTTTACAGGAGACTGGAGAGAGTAGAGGAGCTGCAGCATCACACACAGAGAAAGAGAGAGAGAGAGAGAGAGAGAGAGAGAGAGAGAGAGAGAGAGAGAGAGAGAGGTGGCTGATGGGAGGGACATTAATCTACCTCCATCACTGGAATATCTCATCACCTGGTTTTGCCCGCAGAGATTCATTGGCTTTACATACACTCAGTAAAATAAATAAATAAATACAATAAACATCCATCTTGGAAATACATGACACACCATCAGAAAATATCAAACACAACATTTTGAAGTTAAGGGCTGTGTAATCATTTGTGTTACTCACATCTACATTGAACCTGATCATACTTTGAACATCACCCAGAAACATCTATGTTAACCTAGATGTTTTGTATAGACAGAAGTATAGATACTAGTGTTTAAAAAGACTTCTGTAAAAAGTTGAAGTATCAACTCAAGCTTTTTATTCAAGTAAAAGTGTTAAAGTACTGGCTTCAAAACTACTTAAAGAATAAAAGTTAAAAAAAAAAAGGGGGGGGCATTAGGACAAAAGCTTAGGTTATGCCACAGGGGCCTTTAGTGCACTACCCGACCTCCCCAAAAAAACCTTTCCTAAAGACCATAATGTTATATTAACCCTTTCATGCATAAATTATAAAAACCTTGGTCAAAATTGTCTCTTGAGTGTTTTTATTCCTCCTTAGGCATGAAAAAACCATACGATGAAGGTTTTGATTTCATAGGGTTATAAACCGTCCAGTCAACTACACCATTCATTTAATTTTTGAAGCAAAGAAGCATGTATTTAAAACCCCATTCAGAAAGTGATATGAAATCAATGAAATAAAAACACATTTTAAATGCTGCTAATCTGATGTTTTGGCACATTTTGACATATACTAATATTACTCACTTCATGTACATAATATGTAAAAAAAAACAAACAAACATTGTTTTTCAAAAAAACAACTGTTTACAGTCTAACAATTAACTAGTGATTTACACTAACACGTGTTACTGCAGATCAGGTTTATCAAGAACAACAAAGTGTATGTAATTGCAGTGTATGGGATGGTGGTTGGTTGATATGGAACTAAAAACAACAAAATCCATGAAAATACAAGAGAACAGCTTTGAATAACTGTCCACTGTAGTGACCACTGTACATGAAAGGATTAAAATGTCAATGTTGAACAGTTTTGGATTCACTAGTCTACCTGTTTCAGCTCATATATGCCCAATAAAAATGAATGCATTTTAGTCCAGTGTAAATGTATGAAAGAACCATATACGTGTCCTACTGAGGATTAACATCTGTTTCATGGAGTTGAAGATATGATGACTAATTGAATATAAATATTGGAATGGTGCATAAAGTCAGGTGGATGGATCATGTACAAACCAACAGAGTGTCAGAACAGTATATGTTTACACTTCTCATCCAACCACAATTAAATTCACTCAATGTGGATGGTGCAACTGGGTTGGATGGACAACCCATACTTGGACAATAGGATTAAATAATATATTTCTTTTTTCTTTATTTATTTTTTAATTAATATTTTTTATTGTTCTGTAAAAAAAAATGTTATAAATTTTTTTTAATTTGTTTTATTTTTAAAATGTATAAATAAATAAATAAATAAATACAAATGATATTCATAATACATTTTCACTGGTTTTTCCTGAAGTTTGTCAAAGTAGTGATGACTGTAGCCACTGGAAAACAAAATAACACACTGAAAAATGGTAAATGGTCAGTACTTACATAACGCTTTTATTCAAAGTATTTTACAATACAAGCCTCACATTCACCCATTCACACACATTCATACACCAGTGGGTGACTGCTGCCGTGGAAGGTGCTACCAGCACCACCGGGAACAAGTTAGGGTTCAGTGTCTTCCCAAGGACACTTCAACATATGGACAGTTGGAGACGGAATTCAAACCACCAACCCTTTGATCATTGCTCTACCAACTGTGCCACAACCACCCCAAAAAAATAAAATGTTCCACAGATAGCACTAGTAACATATATATATGGAATGTTCCTAGTTGGCATCCAAGGGAGAAAGAGTTAAAGCTCCTTTTTGAACATGTGCATTTGTTTCTGTTCTTTAGTTCTTGTAGTTTCATGTTTTTTTAATCCTAAATTTGGGATTTTTTTTCAGTAAAACATATTAAACACATTTGACATCATTGTTGTGGGGGTTGTTTTGGACAAGGTTGATGAACTTGTTTGTGCTCATAGGTAATATAATGATAATGAACATTATTGTCTTGTTGACCAGTTGATGGATGTGAACTGCATTAAAAACACTCACATCTATTCAGGAGACAAGTGATGAGTTTAGATAATACCCTGGTTAAAGGTGTGTGGACAGTTGAGATAAGTCAAGTTATCTATATAAAGCATTAAATGCAGGAAGGAAAAGTGATAAACAATAAAGGTTCAAAATATTACAAATTCTAATTAGTACAGTACAGAATTAGTACAGAATGTGTTTAGTTCTTTTAGTCCTGGTTACACTTTAATATGTTCCCTAATCCTCTATTTTTTGGGACAAATGTGCAGAACTTTCTTCTATTCAACCATTGGTAAACTTAACTGTGTTTGGAATAGTCCTTAAATTGCTAAAACCCCTTTTACTAAGTTAATGTAAGCCTCGTATGCCTATGGAATGTACAAGCATAGTTCAGCTCCTTAGGTTCGTACAAAACCAGGGGTAGGCAACTCTGGTCCTCGAGAGCTGGAATCCTGTATGTGTTAAATATTTCCCTCTTCCAGCACACCTATTCAATTAATAATCAGCTCATCATCCAGTTCTGCAGAGGCCTGATAATGATGGAGTGGCTTCCAAGTGTGTAGAAGAGGGAAACATCTAACACATACAGGACACCGGCTTGTGAAGACCAGAGCTGCGTACCCCTGCTTCAGTTTCAGGATGTTTAGTTGCTTTAAATGAGGTCCTGCTGCCCACACCCCTTTCCTATTAATGACATGATTACCATCTGCAAAACACCCTCACATATTATCATGGGGATCCAGGATGGTTTCAGTGTTTGTGGTGATCCTCTGGGACTGTTTGAGGGAGGTGATTGTATAGTCATGTCACTGCTAATATACAGTAGATTCATATCAAGCCCTGCTTACATTTGCAGGAACTGTGTGTACTTCATTATTGACTGAGCCATAGCTTAATGTTATCCTTAGAGCCCCTGGACTTATTTTAGAATGCACAAAGACATTCCAACCTTATTTTTCTAAATATGTGTGTTTTGAACATTACGCTGCACTTGGGGGCATTTCCGTTTTGAAAGAAGACCAGGGCAAACTGGCATTACAAACTTGGAAAAACAACATGCCAGTATGGGAACCAAAACACAAAAACAGAAAAATGCTGATAATATAATATACAGTGCTCAGCATAAATAAATGAAATCCCTTTTGAAAAGTAAGATTTTAAGCAATACCTCAATGAACATAAGCACAGTTTCCAAAAAAATGGACCAAGCTGAGTTTTATAGAACACTTCCTTAACTGAGAACATGAAATGTTGTATAGTGCCCCATAGAAAATGTTAATTCTCCAAGAAAACTAAAGGTTTTGGGACAAATCTGTTTGGATGTACTCATTTATGCTGAGCACTGTATGTAAGTAGGTCTGTCCATGGATTTAATCACATAGTAATGTACTGAGATGTATTCAGGACCACTGCTCTCTTTAATTTATAGGAAGGTGATGTGAAACAATTAAGCATTAACCAAAATAAATATACAGCATATGCAAAAGTAAACTGATTGCTTTGGGTTTCCATGCTGAATCCCATCAACACGTGGCTTTTGTACCTGCACATGTAAATGCTTAACCACGTATAATCCATTCATCTGCTGCACTTCACAGATCACTTGATTTCAACCTTACCATTAAGGTTTATTATGAACTGGTGAGCCTTGCTGTTGGTAATCTGCTCTCTTGGCTCCATGCATTGCATGCAGGCTGATAAAAGCTGAATGATGGTAGTGAACCTTAGTTCAAGGGCTTAAGGATTAATCATCATGTTCATTGGTGACCACAGATCCAAGCCAAACCACAGACTCTCATTTAGTCCAGATCAGCTGCTTAATGGTACCCACTGTTGTAGCATGGCTCATACATGACCAGTCATGACAGATGCAGTGCAGAACCAAAACAAGCAGCAAATCTCTGTTCAGAGGGATTGTTAAAGCAGCATGACATGTCACGTGGCTTGTAGAACATGACTTCACTGTGACAAAGTCAAAATATTAATGATGCAAAATTTTCACATAAGATGAGGATTAACATTTGGTTTCCCCTGCACAGTAACAGCAAAATGCACCATATAGACAGTGATTTCTCTTCATTTGGAATTGTTCATTCTTGAATGGGAAAAAAAAAATCACTTACTCATTTGGGAAGCAATTATCTCAATCATAGCACTCCTCAGTTTAAATTGGCTGCTATGGAGCAAGTCCAAGAATGAAATTTTAATAATGTGAGATCTCTATGTGTCTCTGCTCATTTCAGTTGGATTTAATTTTTATTATTTCCCAGATTTTCAGAGGCTGTTATCTTGCTGATTGAAACTGTCACTAAACCTACATGCTTCTATAAAACTGAATACATATATTCCACATGTGCTGGTGAAAACCACAGAACCACAGTCCCGCCCAGATGCTCACAGATGTAAACTATGGCGGGCTGGAGGGATGAAGGGAGAGGAAAAGGGATTAGAGAGCACACAGAAAGAGGGCAGAGAGAGATTACAGGCTCCCATCCATATGCACTGGAATACAGTTCTATTTTTTAAGAGGTGGGATTAATCTGCAGTGCTCTTAAAACGCCTTAACTGCAAGTGAATTGATTTCTGAAAGGCCCTCACTCCCACACAAGGAGGTGCAAGAGGCCATGTAGATACGTATGTTTACATTTGAGCTTAAATATTAAGGGAGGCACCAATTATCTTTATGTCAAATGAAATAGCAGCACCTTTACAGATTATTAAGTCTGCTAACACCTTTTCAAGGCCACGGCTGCATGCATTTATATATATTTTTAATAAACCAGTTTGGACAAATACTCAAGAGTACCCTTTAATGTTGACAAAGATTGGAAAACAGAGGGTCATACATTTCTCTTCTGCCCTGGGATTTGAACCTTAAACACAAATTCTCTTTTCACCACTGGTGACTGACGCCCCCTTCAGGAAAACAACACCCATTTGTTAAATACGATCAAAAGAATGACACAGCGTCTCCTTCCATATGTTGCATCCAGCTAAGCTCAGATATCACATTTGGTAAGGAATAACATGATAAAAGTGTGATTTATTTACTGATACATTAGAACACCAAATAAAATCTGAGACTGGCTCAGTTTTCCATACATGAACGGTAGGAAATATTGGGATGTTTGTATTCAGGCTTAGCTTCATCCTCTTTTACACACCACATTTGTGTCAACAAGAAAGAAGTTTATACATGAGCCTCAGTCATTCTACATATGTCATTCTGAATAGTAGATTAAGAACATTTATTTATTTATTTATTTGTTTATTTGTTTCAAGCAAAAAATAAAAAACAAAACTTTATAAATACAAGGAGCCAATAGCAGAGCAGATACATAAAAAAATCTTAAAAATAAAAACACATTGTACACTAGTGATAATAAAACAAATTCAATAAGTATTGCTCAAAAAGGAGTGGGAAGAAGAAAACTTATTAAACCCCACCCCCATCTCACATTTATACCAATGAAGATGTTACTTTCACTTCCTTAATGATAAAGTTACATCTTTTCAGAGTCCTGATAATGCAAACAATAGATACTTAACAGATCAGTTTACACTAAGTCCCACACCCTTGTACTGTGACAAGACCATATGCTTTGTAAAGTGCTTTAAAGCTTTGCATGCTTTGGCATTGCCTGTGATGTAGATCCAAACTGTTCCACAGCTTAACCCCACATATAGACACACAAAAACTCTTCCAGGTAGTTCGAATCTTAGGAAGTGTAAAATTTCCAAAGCCTCTCATGCCATAAACACTCTAAATACAAAAAACCTTTGGATGTTATTTGGTAGTAATTTGCTGAATAGTCAATAAGGGAGTTGACCACCAGCAGATTTCTAAACATTGAGTGTTGGATTTTTTCTCTCTTAAACTGAAAATGACGAGACAACAGACAATAGTTCAAGCATTTACTTGCAAAGAGAAAAAGGTCTGACAAAACAGCAGACAGCCAGGTAGCTCTGCCAGTCTATTTCTAAAGTAGGACTCGGGACATTCGCTCATTTATAGAAGAAAAAGAAAAAAACTGTTTAGGCTAGCTGTTAGGACAGGGGTAGGCAACTCCGGTCCTAGAGAGCCGGTGTCCTGCATGTTTTAGATATTTCCCTCTTCCAGCACACCTGAT
>JAPTGZ010000005.1:22974869-22985931 GCA_029814645.1 Fowleria isostigma | reverse complement strand
ACGGCCTTTGCCAAATGCATGGCTAGCAAAGTACTGTTGTCTCCACATCCTCCTCCTCTTCCAAAGTAGTCAGAGACTGTGAAGGGCAGTTTTACAGCCTCTTTGAAAGCACCGTCCTCTTACTGAAGGGAACCTGAGGCTTTTAACATCCAACATCTTACTAACTCAGCTGATATAACTCAGCACTGGAGCAGGGGTTTCAGAGAATCTGAACCTGAAAGCAAACAACTTAAAAATGTTACTTCTGCTTTTCAGTCTGCATATACCAAGCCTGGATAACTTCTTCCATTTTTCATACCATCTATCTACTTTGCAAGTAAATAATGAAGATTAATTTAATTTTTTACTTTTTGTCAGTACTTAAATACAGGCAGTCATGGTTTTCAGTTGCAGTATTGAACAAAATCTGAATCAAAAGAGGAATAATAATTAATTTATTGCAACAAAACAATAATTAAAGCCATTGTTGGGAACAGACTGTATTAATGCTCATAGAGGTGTGGACATTTTCTCAATTCAAAGATGCATTTGAAGTGCTGGTGTCCATTATCCACACAAGACATCTGTTACAAAGTTACGTTGTATCATTACCCTTTTGCACTGAATTATGGGTGACCATTGGTCTTGCATAGCTGGACTGATCTGTCCAGTCCTGTGAATAGGTCTAGCACCCTCCAGTACTGTTATTGAATAGGGGATCTGTAATGTTTGGCTAGTTTTTGTAGGTGGTGCTTAGCTCTGGATGCTGTGACAGTACATTTACATTATGTTGGAAGAGAAATCGTTTTGTGCATGATATGGCATGTAAAAAACTGTGTCTTTACCATTGTCAGAAGGTAGTTGCAGCTTGGAGGTTGATGTTCTTCCACGTAGTGTGGGGGACTTTGAAAGCAATAACACACAGATAGCGAGTAAGGAGAATGACAGACCCACCACTGTGTGACAGAAATATGCACCCTTTTTCCAGCAGAGTACATTGGGTGAGCAGTGCACATTTCTTTTTTATGTTTAGTTACATTGCAGACAGAAGCAAAAGATCAGGATGGACTTGTTTTTAAAATCTGAAAATTAAATGCTTCCACTCTCAATTTTAGGAACTTCCTGCACTTCTGTTTGACACCCTCATTAAGCAATTTGAGAATCACTGCATGTGAATCCTTGACAGGTGAATGGTGATGTTTTGCATGTCTGATGTTCTTGTGTTGTAGAATGAGGTGTTCATTAGTCACATGTGTCATGATGGAGGTAGGACTCAACCGCACGGTACTGAAGGAACAAAAATAAGTTTAATAACAAAATGAAATGTGCATATATATATATATATACAACACAGAGGGTAGTCAGAGTCCAAAGAATGAGTGTCCGGGTTATGGAAGAAAGAGGGTTTGATGTGTAATGATCCAGCACTGCCTGGCTGCAGAAACAAGCCTTAAGTACCTGGCGGCCAGCAGCCAGGCAGTGCGGACAGGTGTAGATAATCCAGGAAGATTAGATGGAGAGGGAGGTGTCAACGGTCACACCGAAGCAGACCGTGACAACATGTTCTGGTGCGTAAACTTTAAGGGCATAACAGATTATACTGAATCTGGGTTATAATATAAATTTACGGATTTTTTTGTTAACCTCTCAAGTATTTTAATCTTTTCACAATAACTGGAGTTGAGCCTGTTGAGCAATTTTATGTCTACAAAGGTTTAGGGTTATGGTGTGTTAGACACCCGCTGTCATGGTCATCTTTTAAAGGTTGCTTTTTGTCACGCTGAGAAAAGCATTTGTACCTTTAAAGTCATATTTTGCTAAATTCCCTTTTATTTCTTTGATTCATTTATTTGTGTATTTAGGCCCAAATAGTTCATAAATTTTGAACATGAACCCTCCAGGTGCTGCAGAGCTATCTTTATATTCATTTTGGCAAAAGTCAAGAGAATTTCTACAACCTTGTTAATTTGTTACATCTAGAACTAGTTACGTCACTACATTTGCACATATAAGGTCGAGACTCTGATGAACATTTCTTCGAGTATGACACAACTGTTGCAGCAGCAGTGATTGTAGTCCTAAAATGTTCAGTTGTTGTTGTATTAAGGAACACAAGTGGCTGAACAGGACAGATCAGCATGGTCAACAACCTGGAGGGGTGGGTGTGAAGTGTCTTATTTGCATTTAAAGGGCCAGTGCTAAAAACGATCTTTCTTCTGTTATTACTCAGAAATAGGGTTGAAAATGGACCTGTGGCGTTGAATTAATAGAGAAATCAGACCCAAGTATAGCATTTACAGTTTATGTAGACCAATGTTTTAAAATGCATAATTCCATTTAAAAAAGCAAAATATCACTCCTTTAAGGGTTGCTTTTTGTTGAACTGAGAAAAGTGTCCCTTTTAAAATAAGAAATTGTTACATAATACCGCAAATGTGTTGTGTGTGCACATTAAAAGTACAACTGTAAAAATGCAAAAAACACAGACTCTGAACCTCCCTGTCTCAGTTCTTGCTCATTGCTGTTTTTCTTATAGTTGACTACTGTCAATTTCTTTGTTTAACAACAAAACAGGATATATCCCTTTTCTGTAATTGTTTTTTTGAATCATGTCACCCTCGTGCTCTATCACCCACCTATGTGAGATATGTAGGACTTGTCATACCTTCTGTCATTCAGTACCATGCACTGAGAAGCTGCTGTCGCCCTTTTTGTCTCATTACTTTGCTTCAGAGACAGTAGCACAGGTGTCGTGACTCCTGTGATTACATCTCAGAAAGGAGAGATGCCACGTTTGTTGTTTACTGTCGTCAGCTCGCTAACCTGGGAATTCATCTGGCATTCATACTAACACAATGCAGCATTTGTCTTTTGAGATTTCCAAGACATAAGACGTGGACCTTTCATTAGCAAGTTAAGTAGGGCATTTGTATGCATAAAGTTTTTTCTCAACGGATGAGCCAAGCAGTTTGTAAAGTGGTAAGAGAATCAATGTTTTTTAACTTAATTCGAGATTTAAATGGGAGAGATGTGGATTTATGTGTGCATGTGCGTGTATTATCCTTGATAGTTAATTTTTATTTCATGTCTGCTTTTAGAGGGCAGCATCAGCCTTTTGCAAGAGATAAATCATGCTGTAAATATTTTACTCTCACTAGAGAATATTTGTTATTTTTGTTCGTTTTTGTGTTGAGCCCACTGGGAGAGGCTTGGTTAGCCTGTTGATATCGACCTGTGCGTGACACCTCAGCAGATTACAATTGATGAACTGTTTCAACACTTGTACATTTTATTCTAGTTAAACTGGACTGTGATTAGTTTACCCTCAGTTTGGTTTGTTGGGATGTCAGATGTGAATATAGTAGTCACACTGAACAAAACAACCACACTGTGACGACTCATCTGGGTTTGGTCTTGAACAAACCCTGGAGTATTTCATATGTGGTGGGAATGTGATCTGAAAGAGAAACTACCAGATGCACGACATTTAAACATAGGTGTGCCTTACACTATGGGATGTGCCAGAGCATGCAAACTATTCCCCTTTATGTAGTGGTAGTAGGAGTACTTCTGTCAGACATACAGTATACACAAATCTAGAACTCCCATCGATATACGGTATTATTAGACATGGATACAACTCTGCCAGTAAGTCTTGGTACCAATACGTCAGTGGTTGCTGTTGAAACCACAATGGGGAAAAAAAAATCCCTTGTGGCTCAAAAACAGCCTATACATGTGTGAAAAGTCTCTTTGGGTTTTCACACTGTGTACCTGAGTACATATCTAAGTATGCTACAGACTCGGGTCCGCTTAATTTTATCAATGTGAATGCAAATGTTCAGTGCATGAGTACCATACCTGAATTCAGCTGAGAACATAGTTCGGAGTACAGACTTTCGTCCAGAGTACAGACTTTAGTTCAGAATACAGACTTTCGTCCAGAGTACAGACTTTAGTTCAGGGTACAGACTTCGTCCAGAGTACAGACTTTAGTTCAGGGTACAGACTTTAGTTCAGAGTACAGACTTTCGTCCAGAGTACAGACTCCAGTATGATACGTTACAGTGTGAAAGTGATTCATACCCAAGACCGGATGTGATCTAATCACCACTCAGCAACTACAGAAGTGAACAAACTCCTCAACTGTTGTCTCCTGAAAACGCCTTGGATCTGTGCAGTAGGGGCCCGCCTTATAGACCGAACCACTTGGTGAAATATCAGGGACAGTAAAGGTCGCTCTTCTTCACTTTACCTCAAACAGGCTAACAGAAAAGTATTGCCTGTCTTGCTGCGTAAGATTTTGTCTTCTTGGATACCAACAGAATTTTTTCCAAACCGCCACCTACTGTTTCAGCCCTGTAATACCCACTGATACTTGGGTACAAGCCATAGTATGTGCTTGTGAACGCAAATCTGTGGGAAAGGTGTGAGCGTATCTAAGTACAACACGGATCCAGATACCCAGTGTGAAAACCCTCTTAGGCCCTATTGAGACGCTGCATTAACATCCATCTTGGCCAATCCAATGAGGTGTGTTCAGCTCTAATGGAGTGTCTGAACACACTGAGGACACATTTCAGGACACATTCCTGTCTGTCTGGTCTCTCAGGACACATTTGGAGGACTTCTGAGATATATTTGTCCACATTCTCTGGCAGAGTGAAAAGGTGTGCATTCTGGGGCACATTGAAGGACTGTTTACACAGCTGATATGTTCTATCTAAATATCACAATATGACCTTCATATGTTTTTAGTTTTGGTTATTTTAAGAGATTAAGATGTATGACATGTACAGAACACTAACAAAGGTACACTGTAAAAAATGACCGTAGACTTAACACCAACAAGTTTTGAAACTGCTACATAAAAAACTGTGGGTGAAAATACAATACGAAGTTATTTATTTGAAAAGATTTTTGTGTTGATGATTAAATAAAAAATACAGCTGTAGTTTTACATGTAGAGTACGTTGACAAAATCACATTTGGATGTAGTAATTATGTGTTTCTATTGTTTTGAGAAAATAAAACTGTAAATTGAAAAACAATGTGGTGCTGTTAAAATTGCAAGACCATAATATTGAAATAACATCCTATTCTCATATATTTTTCTTAAAAATACAAATGTCGTAAAAAAAAAAAGTAAATTATCATTTTAGACATGTAAATATCACTGAAATGCATTGTTAAATCTATATGTTTAAAATGTTACATCTACAAGTTTCTCCGTAAATATGTTTATGGTTTTATGTGTTTTTTACAGTATTGTTCTGGTAACCACAGCTGCAAGGTTTTTTCATAAAAACAGGATGTTTTTTTTTTTATACAGTGTACAGGGTTATTCAAAAAGAATGAACTAATTTTATTATTTCTTTATTATACATTTGATATTTTAATAAGGAAAAACAATAGAAAACTCCAGTCAAGTCACAAGTATTCTACTCACAATCAACTTTTATTTCCTTCCAAGTGTTCAGTGTGGCTACCACCTGCAGCACAGATTGTGATATGCTGATACACGTCTGGAGGAATTCTCTTATTGCATTGATGTTGCCCACGCTGCAGTAGACACTGTAAGTGTTTGAGGACCTAGCCATTGCTAAAGCGTACAGTAGCCTATGTTGTGCAAGCAAGCCAATAAAAAAAAAAATGTAATGGTCAAGTTGTCACATTGATGTTTAAGGTGCACTGATTGATTCAAAGCATCCCCTCATGTACTGAGTAATAGGCAGAAAAAGCTCCCCCTTTAAAGCTGATGTGTGTAGCCTTCGAGCAGCACAGTGAATTAAATTTACAAAGGAACATCGCAAAGCCAGTCTGTTCAGCTGGAAATGAGCCTGTGAGCTACGTCCTAGTCATCTTTATTTGCACATTGAGCGAGGAAATCAGATGTAGCGGTGCCTTTTAAAGCCAGGTGTGAACAGATACTCTTACACCTTACTACTACCACTAAAAGTGAAAGACCTCAACAGGACGTCTGTGTGGGCTGTTCAACCAGTACTGTCTCTCACTGACTCCTCACAGAACTATTGCTAAGGTTTGTTAGGTCCTTGTGTTCTTAATGCTGGAACACACATTTTTAATTGTTTTATGTCACTGCAGTGTCACTGCACTATTTCTGCACTGGACTGCAAATACTAAATCTTATTTTCACTATTGTTCATAGTTTTGAGACATTTTTTTTTTAATGTCTCTTATATTGCACATATTCTGAGTGTTTTTTCATATTTTATATATATATATATATATATATTTCCTCTTGTTATTTGTATCTAGTCAATAACAACCTCTAAGGAAAATTTCATTATGTACACATAATGACAATAAACAATCTTGAATCAAGAAACACTAGTGTAGACTTGGTGTTTCATTTCCACAGTATATGCTCACAGAAAATATTATAATTACTTAAAATATAGTCCTGGTTACTTGACCAGATGGGTTGATTCTTGACTAAAGCAGTGACATTTAAAATTCACATTAAACCCATATGAAAAATAATGCACAAACACAGACTCAGTAGGTGAGTATTTCACAGTCTGACCAAACAGAACAATTCAGGTCTGTCTCAGTTTTCATCCTCTTTTCCTCCTACACCACGCCATCTTTTCGAATGACCTTGGGTCGACTGTTCTGTTAAGCTCCTGACTGGGTTACCGCAGCAACCACCCATCACCAGGACAACCACAAGCACTGTTGTGCATATGTATGATGTACAGATAGCATCTCTTAGGCTATTTATGTTCAGATTGTTTGTTCCTGCATATGATACAGTACATGATGGATGCTGTTTGTACTTAGTCTATTGTACTTGTGAAGTGAAAGTCAGCTCCCTGCCTTGTCAACAAGTATAAAAAATGACAAATTAACCAATACTGTTTCTGTATTTTTGCATTGATGCTATCAGCCCCAGTTAAGGGTTAATTAGTGGTTATTTCAGTTAGCTATACCCTCCATTTAAGGGAAGTATCTGGCTCTTTATCTGATGGATGCTTAATGATACGGGCTAGGTTTATGGGCCTGTTTAAGCAGACAGTTTGCAACATTTGTACTCATGAAAACAGCTGCCTGTTGGGTTTAAAAATGAAGCTGAAATGAAGAGTTGTGAAAGTGAATGTCAACTTTAAAGCTGGCATTACAAACAAAACACTGAGCTGACTAAATATGCTATGAAGCTCTGCATAGCTTAGAGGAAGCATTAAATCTTGTGAAGAATCTCTGTAGTTACACAGTATTTCATGTGCCAAAGCCAGATGCAATGTAATCGTTTTTATCTCCATAAATTACATATGTATATCTGAGTTATTCAGTTATAGTTTAGTGCACTCTGACCTCTCCCGCTCTCGTTTTATATTCTGGATGATGGCCAATACTGTCTGTGTTAATTTTATTTCATTTTAGTTTAGTTTATTTTGAGCTTATGCACTCCTTGTACAGTGCTAATTGCATATACATGTACAATATTCAGTACTGTTCATATACACCTCATGTGTACACGGATATACACGGAAAGATTACTAAAAAGAAAAACACCATATGCACAAAATGTACATGAAAAAGTCTACATAGAGAAGCATACACAGGGAATACACATATAGAATTAAACATAGCAAATATACACAGAAAAAAATACATTAAGAATTATACATGGAGAATATGTATATAGAATTATGCTCAGAGAAGTGTACCTGGAGAATGTGGATATGGAACTATACGTATAAAAATAGACATGGAGAATATGCATAGAAAATTATACATAGCGAATTATACAAGGAGAGTATGCATGTAAAAATAAATAGAAAGTATCCATGTAGAATATACATAGAAAATATACGTAGTGAAGTGTCTATAACAAAATACACATAGTTATAAACAATTCTATATATATTATTGACTTATGTTTCAACTAGTGTCACTTTTGTTTCTCATCGCACAGAATGGAACACCAGTGTTACAGTGAAAGATAAAGAGACAGACATAGCATTTATTTTAATACAGAAGGAACGGCTTGAAAAGCTGCAGGGACAAATGAAAGGATAGGATCACAGGATCAGGCTTTGTTTTTTCTAAACAGCAGCTCCCCTCCAAGCTATTAGTAATGAGTACGGCTCTTTGATAGCACCTTCTAAGCTGAAGAGGAGCTGTTGTTTCATCGTATCCTCCAACCACCCTCCCCCCCCTCCCCCAACCCATTTATCACACTCAAAATGCTTCTCGCTGGCCAAGCTCATCTCCAGCAGGTCGAAGGAAGATTGATTTGTTTGTGTACAGATGCGGTGAGAGCGTGAGAGAACGAGAACAAGTGAAAGAAAAGGAAAAGACAGGAGGTAGGAGTAGAGGAACACTGATACCAATGAGTGTTTTCATGTGCATATGCCAAAGAGTCTCAAAAGCAGACAACTACTTGACTGTGTCTGTGTCTAGATCCACTCCAGCCCACAGACCACATGTTCCCCACTTTGTGCTCCCCTCTGACATTCACTCACCTGTCTACATCTGTGCTTTTATTTAGCATATTTAATATCCCCCCCCCCCGCACAGTGTGACCAGAATAGCAGCGCTGGATGTGTTATGACTGTTTCAATGTGTCACACTGTCCTCTTGAACCAAACAGAGACACAAGAGAAAGAATGTGGCCCAGAGAGAAAGGAGCGCCATGGGTTTGGTGAACGATATTATTTTAAGTGAGTGTTTTTCAACCTTGAGGTGGCCTGGAATACAAATGAGGTCGCTTGAAATTTGTAATAATTGATACAAATTTTTAAGAAATTACTAATAAAAATATATATTTTTAACGATTCAATATATATTTCATTATAATTAAAACATGACACACTTTTCTTATAAAATCAAGTTCAACTAAAATGGAGGATATAATGTCTGAGAGGACATGTGTGAACTGATCTTGTTTGTTCATTAATTTTCATTCTTGTAAATACAAGCTCCACTGACTGCACACATCCTGATCAGGGAAAATGAAATTATCATTTGGTGCAGTAATCTACACCTGGCATTTCTGCCTCCGTCCATAATAATATACATTATATATACTAAATGTCATCTAAAATTTTTTGGGTGTTCAGTGGAGTGAATATATTCCAGAGTGAACCGGTCCAAAACTCAGCATGGATGCCTTTAGTGCCTTAGTGATTATGTAAATCATTTATTTTTAAGCTGATGAGCATTTGTTTTCTTTATGATTTTCTTGTATCATGTAGTATTTTATTACCTAAAGCACTTTAACTCTGGTTCACTTCTTCATCTTATTAATTTTGTTATTTATCATCATAATTATTATTATCATCATTTGCAGTGGAAACTTTTTAGCTAGCTTTTCTCTGCCCTTGGTCCATTTGAACATTTGTTTTATTCCTTGTATTCTTACTCTTATTCATTCAAGATTCTTTAGAATTGAGAGAGGTTGGGTGTAGTTTCAGAGGTTGTATTTTTGAATGAACTGAAGTGGGGGCAGATGTAGAGTCTGGATGGGTTTGGGACCTTTTGGGCAAAGTTTGAAAAATACCTTAAGTGGGAAATTAACAGGAATGTTAAGCTGAGATAATTGATATGTTTAGTTTTTGTTGATTTTTTGTTATATTAAGAATGCTTGATGCTGTACATATTTAATTTAAGGTAAGCAGTATATTAGGTGAAAAGGATAAGCACAAAATAAGCTTTTGCTTCCAGCCTATTCCTTTTTGGTTTTATGTTTGTTGTTGTGATTGTTGTACTAAGTGCAATGATTGATGTGCAGACCAAATATCCTATTCATTTATTCTTATTCTTATTCTTATTCTTATTCTTATTTGCAGTGTAATTTTTTTAAAGTATTTTTTTCTCTGTCCTTGACCTATTTGTTTTGTTATAGTTTCTAACACAAACCAGTTGCAATAAATTCCTTCAGTTTTTTTTTCATACAGGACTGTCACATCAAATATTTCTAAAATGTTACACTCCACTGTCCTCTCCATTGACCAAATTGACCATAGCTCTCTTCCATTTTTATATCTCAGAGCACCAGAGCAGAATCGTGACAAATCCTGATGAATAATGACATTTCTGCGTCAAAATACACTTCAGTTTTTTTTTAATTCTCAATTTGCAAACGACTGTTTTAAGGAGATAAAACTTTTCCAAGTAAAGAGAATATTTCAGGGATGTTTGAAACCTTCTTGTGTCTGTCCTTTTTCTGGATATCTCAAGCTCTGACAACCACTGCTGTGTTGTGATCATTATGCCTCCACAGTATGAGCTGAAAAGCAACCATCTGAGTCAGCTAGTTGATAATCAACCGGGCTTTCAGTTCACTATTTTTTTCTGAAGGTCTGAAGGGAAAATAATTTATTGATGCAGCTAATTATGGCTGAGAAATATTTGTCAAAGGTTTGATTTTATGCCTGAAAGCTGCACAGCCAGTTCCGTGTGTTCCTGTGTGCCTTGTAAAATGTCAAGGTCCAATTATACTGTCCTTTTTCATTTGGTTTTGAATTGCTGCCAGTGAGGCCCAACTCCCGCTGTAAACAGCCACATCTAAACACTCTGCTCATGGCGATACGGTTCAGTGGCTGTGTGGTGCCCTAATCGACAGGCAACTGAGTTGAGCTTTTAAAAGACCCTACGGTATCTTTTGAGGTCATACTGTTGTAGTGGTTTGCCGATATTAGCCCGTTTGAACCATATATTATCAGTATAGCCCCTTTTACACAGCCCTTCTGCCCAGGAATATTTTGTCTTTATTCCAGAACGACATCTCTGTCAACAAAATGGTGAGATCATTTGGTCCCACCACTGAAATGCCTCTGGAGGTTTTAACAGAGCCTCGATAAAGGTGGACTCATGATTCCAGAACGCTATGTAAAAGGAACACCTCCTGTTCCACAATCAATCTGATGATTTGATTATGTGTTGTGTGTGACCCACACACTGGGGGGATTTAAAAATGAGCTGGTTGTGTCCATGTGCTAAACACACATTGATTACCATGTGAGGTGGAGTGTCCAGTCCCTTTCTGATGTGGCAAAAGGAGTGGCCAAGGGTGGAGCTGAATTATATGCTGCACCCACCTGATTGGACAATACCA
>JAPTGZ010000005.1:22926787-22952606 GCA_029814645.1 Fowleria isostigma | reverse complement strand
CTCATCAAGTTGGATGACTATTGATCATAGGCTACACAAAGACACCCCCCCCCCCCCCCACACACACACACACAAAAGCCAATTTTAACCACCGACCACATTCAACCCTTAGCTTTCACTGAACTTTGCAGTCTTTTTGTTGCTGAGTGGGAGTAGTTATAAAAATAAGCTGATGAAAGCATCAGAAACACAGCCTGCAGGCGGCTCCATGGGATGAGCAAATTCTTTGGAAAGACAAAATTATGGTTATGAAGATGTTACTCCTGTAAACTTCTCCCCGCTGAATCAAAGCCCCTCTGCTCGGCTGCTTTTACTCCCCTTTATCTCCCTCTTAGCTGTCCTTTTATTTACTTTCTTAACACCTCTCTCTTATACGATTCCCTGCAGTGCCTGTGTTAGATCTTTATTATCTGGATTCGCTGCCTCTAACCTCAGCACTTATTACTTTCTGGGGGCTGGTAATGATTAAAAAAAGTTATATTCACCGCAGCCCTTCCACCCTGTGTCAGTATCAAGAGTCTAGTGTCAGAGATATTAAAATGATCTTTATAGATGTTTGTGGTACACAGAGATGAGACCGTTCACAGTTGAGTGTAGACTGGGTCTTCACTGGACTTATGACACTGAACAACGCTGCTCATATTTAGTTATTTCCAACTATAGGATTTTGTATACACATCATAGTTACCTCAAGTGCCCTGCATTTATTGTGCATGTCCGTGGTACTTAATGTAACACTAGTCCCTTTTCCATTGACCTTCAAATTGCACGAATATTACTTGCCCATAAAAATTTGCCTAATGGGAAAACGACAATTTTGTTAAAACTCTTGTTTTTTGATGAAAAGTTTTTGCACTGGCAAGAGGTGGTTTTTTGGGCGTAGCAAAATTGCAATGGAAAATCCTTTATCCACAACTAGAGTCACGTGAATGTCCTAATGTCAATGGATGTTACAACAAGCGAAGAAGCGTTTTAAAAGAAACATGGTGTGGTATGTCTGGACACACCAGGATACCCAATTATTTTTTAATTTAGTACGGGACAGAGGGGGGTATTATATACTACTCCTACTACTACTAATAATAATACTAAATACATCTGTGAATCAATATGATATTTATGTTTGTCACCATGTTTATGGAATTACTTCTCATGTCATCTCGTGATAATAAACAAATCATCGCATTTTTGATTTAATGAAAAAAACGATATTACGCACTTGTTTTTTGACATTTAGTAAATTTCTGTAAAGTTTTGCGCATATGTCCACTGGAAAAGCCACTACTGTCTACAAGGTACAGTTTTATCTTTTATCATTCCTGAACGAATTTGGAAATTTTGTGTTTTTATTAAGATATTTGACTATGACAATGCGTGAAGCTCTCAGTTCTTCCTTTAGTTGATCATTTGCTATTTGTGTACAATTTTATTTATTTCATCCAATCAGGCACAAATAAACAAAGCTAGAGAGATTGTTGTAGTGTGGACCAAATCATTTTGAGTTAACCAGCCTTGTTAAGCAATGCCTTCACAAGATGACACTTTATGAGCTGCTGGTGCTTCTTATTTTTTCCAGCACTTCTAAAAGCACATATGAGTTCTTATGTTCGCATTCGAAAATGTTTTCTTCTATTGTGTTAAAAGTTATTGTTAGAAATGCAATACCTTTTATCTGCAGCGTGTCATGTGGATCTCATCTCTGAATAAACACAACACATTTTCTAAAAATAATCCATCAGTGATCTTACAAGGTCAACACTAGCACTGTTATCAACTATCTCACACAGTCCTTTTGTCTTTTTCTCTCTGTATATGAGGGCATCAGGGTTCAGTATAATATACATGTAAAGAGTTCATTTAATCATTGTATTGTACCATGCATTGGAAATCAATTTTAAGATAATTAACTACAGGCTCTTAGGTGGAGACACAAATATGGCTGTCTAACCAGTGTTGATGCAGCAGTTTTTATATATACCTGACTATTGACAGTTATTCATTTATTTTTATTACTAGTAAAGCCTTTATAGTAAATTTATAGGTGAGAAAAAAGCAGTTTGTTAGATTTTCCCTTCAGCAATCGGTACTAAACAACAAAATGTCCCAAAAAAATTAGTGAAATAACAACTCGTCATTAAGGTTACGGAGGGGGGGGGTTGTCAAATCTCAGCTTTATGGGGGAAAGAGGTAATAAACTGTGTATTTTCAATAGTTCATCCAAAGTAAAGTTCATGCATTTGTTTGACATCTCTGCTGAATCTGAAATGTACGGACCATAGCCAGTAGCATATTTCTGAGAGATAATACTTTTCCCCTTGAACTGCTTATGCAAAAAACTGGGACAATCTTACTTTTTAGCTCTACCTACAATGCACATGAACCAGTGGAGTAATATTGTGGACACTTATTTGAAGCTGAATTCTACTACTATTGGAGTGTAACTGACTCCACAGTTTCTTGGACGAACATTAAATAGGAGTCATCAGTTTGACGCCGTTAGCCCTGCCATCTTTTATCACCTCATCACAGCTACTTGGCAAAATCACTGCACAAGCCCGCCAAGCTGATGAGGCAAACATGCTTATCTTGGGAAACAATTGAGCCTCTTCTCTTTTATCTGCTTTAAGTACTTCTGAGGAAAGCTGTGTAATTGACAGAGCAGGAGTCTGTGTGTTACATACAGTGTACAGTTTAAGGTCCCTCTCTTCCTCATCTCAGCAGGAGTAGGTTCTCACCGTGGAGCTGTCCAGTCGCTGCACCGCAGACGGTCCGACTGGGGGAGACAGGGACAAGGAGAGACAAGCCTGTAAGTGTCCAGAGTATTAACACCTCACGTCTAGGACGTCAGACAGACCCAGCGCGAGAAGAAAACAGTCCTCCAACTGGCTACCGCCCCAAAAGTGCCATGAGTTTAGACACCCTTTATGGTATGAATGAGGTCACAAACAAAACACTTCTCTCACAAAACAGAGATTACTTGTAGTGTTACCCTGAGCAGAGGAAGCCATGGAGCACACACTCAAAGGGAGTTTTGGTTTTGAGTGGATAACACCGGCAACAAGATTTCAGAGTACTTGTGGATGTCACAGACCAGGGAGTACAGACTGAGGACCACAGGAAGGTTGTTTCAGTGTCAGTGGGAACACTTTGTTAGAGGAGAACACTGGACAAAATCAGCCGCTCAACACAACTTGGTATATTTAGTTATTTTTGCGTATTGTGTTGGGCAATGACACTTCTAATAGCCTGGTTAGCTCATTTTTAGGAATATCACAGAAAAAAAAAAACATATTCATTCAAGACATTTTGCTTTTTGGTCTAACTTCTGTCATCACTGAATGCAGTTTTCCCATGTCTTTTGATAGGTTAGGACTCCTTTTTTAATTAAATATATTAAATTGCTTTATTCAATCTTAGGTTCAAAATCTGAACTAGCTAGCTATACTAGCTATAGCTATCATGGACCCCCATATACAGTTGAAATATTAAGGTGACCTCACGTGGGCGACACAGTGGTGCAGTGTTAACACTGTTGTATCACAGCAAAAATGTTCCAGACCTTCCAGGGATTTCTGTGTGGAATTTCCATGTCCTGCCAGTGATGTGCAAGTTTCCTGTATGCTAGGTTAGTTTTCCTTTCAGTGCCATTGGTTTAGATCTAGAGTTGGTCCTCTGGTGCCCTTAACAGTAGTCACCGTTTCTTGTGGGAACTGGGATGTATTAAATGCAGAGGTTAAATTCCCCTACATATACAATAAAAGTAAGCTGTACTTTATTTTAGGCTATACCTCCCATTAAAGTGGTTTCTTGGGGAGATGCTATGTTTGGTCAGTATAGTGTGATCAAACTGATATAAATGATGCCTGTAACAGTAGAACCCACATGATAATAATTCAACCCTATCCGTTCATTAAAAATCCTCTTTTTTTTGGCCAGTGTCCTCTTTTAACAGCAGAGGGATGAGGTATGATATTGTCAGTTCATATTTTGGACACATCCAAGATACTGTCACCTATGTAAACCTCCTGCTTCAGGCCAACTTACATAGCAGCAATTAACATCCACCTTTATTTGGTCACTTAAATACTTTAACTTCAAGGGTTGCACAGCAAGCATGGGTCCTAATCCATAACTTGATCCCCTAGCTTTTACCAGCAGGGTGACTGGATAACTATTTTGCAGCTTTGCAAAACAACACCCTTGGAGTTGGACATTAGAGAGACTGAAGAGTAGCAGAGAAAGAGAGAAGAAAGCAGAGGGTTAGAAACTATTAAGTAAAGGAGAGATAACAGCAGGACAGTGGTGGACAAGGAGGGAGTATGTGTGTAATACTAGTAATAATGAGAATACACGCAGGGCCAACAAGCCCTGAGCCTTCAGAGGGGCATAGCTGACCTTGAAACCAATCCAAATACATGTCGTCAGGACTGTCATCCAGCGCCTCATAGAGGACTACAGAGCAGCCGTCACAGAGCCAGAGAGAACAAGAGACAGAGTCAGAATGCTCCTGAGGGACAGCCAGCAGCAGCACCACGTCTACTGTGAGTTTACATATGCATCAGGTGCACTTCACCTTTGGTTTGGTGCAGCACCTCAAAGCTCACTGCAGAAAATATCCATCTTTAACACATTTCATGCACAGATCTTAGAACATATTTTTCAGTGTGATGTAATCTGCTAATGGATGAATTAAGGTTTGTGACATGATGCAGAGGAAAGCACTCACCGTCAGGGGGCAGCCTCCGAGAGTGTCCAGATGTTGCGGTGAGACGGAATCCAGCAGGGAGCGTTTCTGCTGAGCCAGGCATCATGCTGATGCCATGAACATCCCGGGGCGGAAACTGCCTCCTCCATGAAGGGCCTCGAAAGTCTTTGTCATCACACTGTCCAGACAAAGGTTACATGTTGCATTAGACGTGAACAAATACTAGAATAGATTAACAAAGTTACTGCCAGTGTTAGTAAGTTTATAAGTAAAAAGGTACATAGTACACTGCTAAAGTAGCTGCCCTACACTGATTAATACAATATAATCAGCAGATATGATGCATTTTTATTTTGACATTGTTTTCCTCATGAATGGTATATGCCAGTGTTTCTCAAATGGAGGTACGTGTACCCCCAGGGGTACTTGGCAGAAGCCCAGGGGGTACTTAAAATTTTTTGGTAAAAATACATGAAATAAATCAGCGTGTACTAAATAAAATATAAATAAGAAAAATTAATGCTGAAATATGAAACAATAAATACATTCATATATTTTTTATTGTCAATCATATTTTTTAAGCTTTGGTAACATTTAAAGAACATTTATATCTTATATTATTAAAAGGACTTTGAGTATTCAGTAAGTTTTTGTTGACTATAGTTAATTCATTAATGACCAATTTATTTACTTATCAATAAAAGAGCACACTTTTCAGTTTATATTTTGCACAAAATTTACTCATCTACTCAGAGGTTTAGGGTCACTGAAAAAAAAAAGGTCCAATATATTTTTTAATTACTGTTATTCTGAGGAAAAATGTCAGAAGTCTTTAAACTTAAAATCCTGCCTTTTTTTTTTCAGAATTCTGACAGCAATCTCAGAATTCTGACTTTTTTTATGTATGTGTATTTTAAAATTATTCTGAGAAAAAAGGACAACAAAAAATATATTGGACCTTTTTTTTTTCCAGTGGCCCTAATCGTCCCTGTGTAGATTTTTTTTTTTTTTTTTTTTTAAATATTACAGTTAAATTGTTCACAAAGTTTTGAAAATAAAGACAGACACCTTTAGCACAGGAACAAATTTTGCTAATTTTTTTTAATTTAATCAAAAATGCTGAAATCAGACTTGGGGGTACTTGGCTAAAAAAAGTATATTTCAGGGGGTACTCCACCGTAAAATGTTTGGTATACGCTATATTGATGTTAAAGTCAGTAATTATTTCACATATGTAGAAATGTTCAGCCTGACAAAGAGT
This sequence comes from Fowleria isostigma, assembly GCA_029814645.1. Lineage (NCBI taxonomy): Eukaryota > Metazoa > Chordata > Actinopteri > Kurtiformes > Apogonidae > Fowleria > Fowleria isostigma. Next base: position 22,946,640 of record JAPTGZ010000005.1, on the reverse strand, counting down.
AAATGTATCATCATATCACCCAAGAATAGAATAACAAAAGACTGAAAATTAAATGCATAGTTTCTGCTGATAGTGCATAAAATCTTATTCTACTGGTACAGACAAAAGAGAACTACACTGAATCATCTTAGGTTTGCAGGTTTCTTAAACTTTGCTGTGTCAACTACAAAACTAAAACCATTACAAAAACACATATCTGCTCGTAATCGTTGCACAGGACTATATTAAGACTTTCCATCTTTGAGATATGACGTAGGTCCAGTGGGTGATAGTTGCCACTCACCTCATCCAGTCTCCTGTCAGTGCCCAGTGCCAGCAGGTTATTATACTCTCGCTCCAGAATCTGACGTGCCTGAGGAGGGGAAAAAGAAAAAAAAACAAAAAACATTCCGATTTCCACAAGGCTAGCTATTTTTAGCAGCTTGGTAACAGAGGCAGCTGACACATTACGTTGTTCACACTACATATCCATTTTAGCCAACTAAAGATGAGATAAGCAGTGAAAATTCACGGGCAATCTGCCAGAGTGACAGTTGGCAAATCTGCATGTTCTGATTTAGATTCCACCAGCTTTTGAAGGTTGATAATGACCCAATGCTAATTTTGGACTGAGGCTGCTGACCGATAATGCTTCTGCCCATATAGAGCACCTATAGATTTGATTATGTCAAACCCATCAAAATAATAAACATAATTTAAGAGGTGAACCTGTAGATATAATTTACATTAAGGCACTCGGGTTCAGTTTCCAAGGGAATTGCAACAAACAAAAATGGCTTGTAAAACTAAAGCTTCACTCTATATTATTCTGATAATCAGTGTTGAGAATGACAGAATATTTAAAATCCTTAATATGAATGCTTGTTTAAGTATTTTTTTAACTGGGGGGTAATCAGAATACAGAAACTTGCTTAAAATATACAGATCCCTGAACACATTTAGTTTTTAAGTTTACATTATTTTCTTTGGCATCCAACATTAAATACAAATTTTTCTTAAGCTCCTGATATTAACTTTATCTTCACTATATAGGGTTATGTTTAAGGTGTGGCCATCCTACAGCGTAGAGTTCCAGTGGAAAATCAAGCAATATTTTAACCCATTTATTGCTGTTGCAAAAACTTGCGCTGCAATGCTACAAAATTAAACAAGTAAAAACAAACTACAGAACTGGATTCAGTTTTCCTAAGCTACCAATACTGTACAAACGTCTAATTTATTAAAACATGCCAAAATAATGCATGGTGGTATGGATTTAACAGAAAACACTGCTAATTATAATACATGTCAGGGTGTATATCCTGTAATCTGTTGAAATGTACAGTTGTGCTCATGAGTTTACATACCCTAGCAGAATTTTTGATTCTTTGGCCATTTTTCAGAGAATATAAATGATAATACAAAAACACTTCTTTCACACATGGTTAGTGGTTGGGTGAAGGCATTTATCATCAAACAAATGTGTTTACTCTTTTTTAAATCATACTGACATCAGAAACTATCCAAATGACCCTGATCCAAAGTTTACATACCCTAATTCTTAATACTCTGTACTGGCCCCGCCCCTTTAACATCAATGACAGCTTCTAGTCTTTTGTGGTAGTTGTGGATGAGACACTTTATTTTCTCAGATGGAAAAGCTGCCCATTCTTTTTAGAAAAACACCGTCAGTTCCTTTAAAATTTTGGGTTTTGTTCATGAACTGCATGTTTGAGACCTCCCCAATGATACTGAGGCCAGCAGACTGAGATGGACTCTCCAGAACCTTCACTTTTTTTCTGCTGTACCAATGACAGGTGGACTTGGCCTAGTGTTTTGGGTCATTGTCATGTCAGAACATCCAAGACTGTCCCATACGCATTCTGTCAGGGTTTGTAAACTTATGAGCACAACTGTATTCTAAGAGTAATCCCCATTGCTGACACTAATGCATGTAGCTACACTACCTGAGTGTTTTGGTTGGGGATCTGGAGGAGTAGTGCCAGGCTGCTGTAGTCAAAGTTGTCATCCAGGGCCACCAGGGCTCCATGCACACCGCTCTCCAGCAGGATGTTGGCATAGTCCCTCAGGCCTATGCTCTGAACCCAACGGATGACCCGCTCGTTACTCCACACCAGCACATCTGAAGACACATTACAAACACCTCAGATAAGAATCAACTTAAATGATACTTGTTTTAATGTTATTATGTCCCTTCTGTTGTACCTCTCATTTCATGCTGGCTATGTTCTCTTCGTCTTTCCAGTTCTTTCCTGTCGTAGTTGAGCTTCTTCAGACACATGATTCCATATTGTAAACTTGTTCTGACATCAGAAAACCACACATTCAGTCATATAAGGAAAAAACCTTCACCATGAATCCAGCACCATAAATAGCATCCACATTCATTTGAATTTCATCTCCTGAATAATAAATAGCTTGTACCAGTATTCATTTCAGTGTCTCTGAAATCCACCATTCCTCCAACTGAAGTGTCATTAAATACCTGTGGAAACTGTCCACCATTTTAAGGTGCACCCTCAGGTCCTTCTTGGTGAGGTGGTCCAGCATACGGGCATCCACCAGGCACTCCATGAAGTAGCTGCGGTACTGAGGTAGTCCTAGACTGGGCAGCCACTCATTCCCTATCCACTCATGGTTCATGTCACCATAAGCTAGAGTCTGAGAAAAGTCACCACAGGTCAGTGCGCTGTTACATACTTGCATCCCACCACAGGAGAAGACACTGACAGAGCAGCTAATCTATTACAAATAACATTCACTACAAATTGAAATAGTGTTTCTTTTACCTGTGCCCAGCTCCCTTCTTCAGACTCTGACTTCTGAATCAAAGACAACAAAAGGAAAACTTGTGCTATCAAATAAGTGGATTCAAAATGAATGACAGAATAATTGTCTTACATCAAATCCTACATTTGCATCAAAAAATCCTCTTAAAGTAACATAGTGCAAATATATAAACAAAAATGTGGATAGAGAATTAAGGCCAAAAGTCTTAGACATTTAGTACTTTTTTTTTTATCAAGGTCTTTTTTATTTTCAATTTTCAAATGTATAACAAACATAGTACATGAAATTGTTGTATCCAGTTCCTACCCAACTGCCTCTCCCCATCCCAATTACTGGACCCCCGCCTAGTTTATATACAGCCAGACATAAAATAAACTTACATACTATACATATATATATATGTATATATATACAAACCCCCTTCAAATAGAAGTACAGACACATTTATTTTTATATGATTAAAAAACACTTTACCACAGTGTTATAAACATACACCTACAGCTGTTTTCAAAATGTCACTGTTCATCAAAGTTGTGAGTCTGTTTTAATTTGGGTTGGAAAGGTTTGCAATGACCATCTTCAGATGACAGTATATTGAGTTATGATCTGGAAGAAGCAAAATGCAATCCAATTGTGTTTAGATTTTAGATATGTTGTGTTTCAGCAGAACAATACACATGTAGCTCTGATCATTAGCCGTTAGCTTCACTGTTGTTAAACTGACTTAAATAAATCCTAAAAACCACTATCTGTAGCTAAAAATATACCTGTGGATAAAATAATATTGAACCACTAATTTTACCTTTATGCTTTGATAAGAAATATAAAGGGGACTTCTTCAATTTTTTGGTAGTGAAACATGTTTTATGTTGACATTTGGTGGCTCAGCAGTGAATGTGTTAACTCTTTGTCCCATAAAGATGACATTTGACAACCCCCCCCCGTACCCTTAAGGACAAGTTTTGACACTTCTGTTATATCACAAAAAAGGTGATTTGATGACCAACAGGTTCCATTTTTTCAAATGTAACAGATGCTGTGGTAGGTAGAGGTGACCACAACCCATACTAGGCCAACCAATAGAATTAAATCATACATTTTCTTTATTTTTTCTTTATTATTTATTTGTATTAATTTGTATTATTTTATTGTTTTTAATTTTAAGCACTTTTAAATTTTTTTTTTGGTTTTAATTTTGTTGTATTTATTTTCTTTTCAAAAAAACAAACAAAATAATGAAGAATAACAAATTTTCATTGGTTTTCCCCGAAGTTTGCAGTGATGATTGTAGCCACTGGAAAAGGAAACAACACACTGGAAAAACAAAATGTTCCATGGGTACAACTAGTAACATGTATATATATATGGGTTGTTCCTAGTCAGCATCCAAGGGGGAAAGAGTTAAACTCTCATTGAACCACTTTTTAGTAAAAGACTGTACCTAAGGTTAAAGGGTATCTACAACATTTATGCATTTCTTTTTTTTTATAAGAACTTCCTAAAAGTTTTGTTTGGGTTCACTTAAAAAAAAAAAAAAGACCAATTATTGAGTTATAGGAGTCCGGAAGCCGTACATGGTTTGTATTCCATCAAAAGCCTGTGCATCCACCTGAAGTCCTGATTAAAATAATTCTGACAGGGGTGCTCACAGACCAGGAAAAAGGTTAATAGATGCATGCCTTCTCTGTCACTCACCTCCCTTCCATTCTAACACTCCATTCTCACACACAGACACGACTCACAGGGGAAGAAAAGGGTGGTCAAGGACAGAAGGGGACTGACCGTTTTGGAAGGAGCTGCCAGGGTCTCCATCTCCTCATGGGTCACCCACACATTGCCTGACGGCTATAAGGGGCAAAGCCCAAGAGACAGAGCAGCAGCGGGGTTGGTAGTAGAGGTCCGGTAGGAGGGGCAAGCAGTGTTAAAGAAGAAGAGCAGCACCACTGTAAGCCAATAGTGTTATAGCATCACAGTCAGATGATGAAGTGGCCCCACACCCACCAGGGGTCAGAGGGCATATGCAGAGGACAAAAACACAAACACAGTACAGCACAGTACATCCCAACATTGGCAGACAAGACAGGAACACACAAGACAAACTCCATCAATTAGTACCATTAACACACACAGAAACCCTGCATTACTGTTTTTCAATTCATTTTTTATTTTTTTTTTTTACCAGCAGAGAAGTGGTTCTGTTAGACACAAAAATGTCATTTTTTTTTGTAGTGTTATTTAGCCATGCAGAACTTTTAGTTTCATCTGCTGAGATTTACAAATCTACATAATTATAATTCCCTGTGTGCTTGCATGTAATACGAGGCACAGGGGACTATTGTTCATCAGACTGACAAAAATTAAACAAAAACTTTGGCAAAAAATGCAGCCCAGAATTGGAAATAGACCAAAATATAGTATTATAAAAATGTGCAGCCTGGTCTCGAAAGATGTGCTATTATCTGGTTTGATATTCTGATGCACAAATTTTGTTAAAATGACAAAAAACAGCTGGATTTGTCCATCTAAAATGAATTAGGCCATTTTTAAGTAGCTATTATTCCCTCACGATTGATCCTAAAATTATACTGTCAATACAAAAAATGTGTGGCTTGGCCTAAAGATGATCATTGTTGTATAATGTAACGATATCTCGTATTATTTTTGCACACAAATGCAAAAAAACCCCAAAACATTTTCTATGAAAAAAAAACCAAAGTTTACATTTTTCTAACCACTACTGCTTTGCGATACTTTCATCTAGAGACTTCATTTGAACTTTAAAATGCAAAAAATTTTCTCCTCTCTCCAGGAATGTGTATGGTATGAGGATGGGGTTTACGGTTTTTGATAAGTGAGTCTTAAAAGAGAGTGAGAATTGTCAAAATTTTCAGTTACATCGCAGCTAGCCACAAGTCCGCCAATCCACAACAGGCAAGCACACAGGCTACATTTCCTTCAGGAAATGTAGGAAAGGCTAGTTTTGCCAATTTTTTTGTCATTTATTAAACTTTTGATCATTTAGTTAAATTCACTATCGAATAAGATGGAAGATTCATTTCAGCTGGAGTGACAGTGTAAATACGTCTAAAATTTTATTAGCTATGTAAATATAACTTCAGCTATCAATGTTAAAATAGAATTTGATCTGAACAGATCTAGAAATGTCCTGACAAATATCCCCAAAATGGTCTGCATGGCTACTAAACACTAGGAGTAACTGTGAATCTTGATAAAATTTTTTAATGCTTGTTGCAGCATCGTCTGTTGTGTTATAGTAATAGCAGTGATACGTCTGCAGACACAGAGTTTAACTCGGCCACAGCTGCAAACCACTCCTCCACTGCATGGCTGTGGTCAACAACAACGGGATCTGGTGATAATAACTGAAGAAAAATAGCCAAAGCTTTCCCCTCTCATCATTTTCTGCTTGATGTACCCCTCCTGCTATATTTACAAGGTCAATTAACCCCTCTGTTAAGTTCATCAGGCTTTTTAAGTGACAACAGGGCCAGTCACAGTGAGGGGAGTATGTGATTGGACACATGGCGTTGCATGCTCTGTAATCAAAGTTTCATGAGGCGTGGAAGTGGAGCTAAAAGGCAGAAGAGAGGAGAGGTGAAGGGCTGAACGGGGGGTAAAACAGTCCTCGGAGGGTTTTTTTCAGAAAACTGACAGAAAAGTACAAAAGTTAGTGCTGCATGCGTAGTTTTATTGTGCAGAGACAACAAAACTAACTAAAAGAATATCTCAGTAGGGTTAATAAAACCCTTCTCATGTCTGTATGACATACGGCCTACATTGTCTGTGTGTATCTACCTACAGCACAAAGCATATTAGTCCTCCCTTTGTACTGAACAGTCACCATCATTAAAGAACACCAGAATCCTCAGAGGCCATATGCTATGATTATGACAGCAGGGAGCCGTGAAAGCGACTGCAGTGTGGAATGGTCCGTGGTGTGTTCAATTGCAGTACAACACAGTGCAGTGTTTAATCTCCAATCCATCACTGTAATATTCAATTTAAAATCAGGTCGATGTAAAATACACTGTGGACAAATGTGCTGTGAGTGGGTGTGATTATTTCATAGCATCTCTGTTTGCTTATAATTTTCCCATTGTCACCTACCTACACATACATCAATCATGTGAGGATGTGTTGTGCACTGAAGCAGACTTTTAGCCATACAAATGTTTACAGAGGTAGAGTTGTTCTGCAGGCTCAAACTGGGGTTGTTTTTTGTTAACTGGAGCCAGTTTTTCCAGCCAGATGATATTAGAGAGAACCAAAAAATAGAAGTAAAATAAAGGTTTGTTGATTTAACCCATAAAGGCCCAGCACTACTTTTTTTGTCAGTTCCCAAATTAAATTTTTTTCTATATTTCACCTATTTTAACCCATAAAGACCCACACATCCACATCTACAAATATCATGTACTGTTATAAACTATTTAATCCCCATTGATTCACTAATACATGTAAATGATTGGTGTAAATTTGCTAAAAAAGTCACTTTTTCTTCAGTTTTATCTGTTTTTGATATAATAATCCTCAATTTTACTGTAAACTTTTATGAATACACTAATTAGTAAATTAAATGTTGCAAAATACCTGATTTTCATTAAAAAACACAAAAGTATTATAATAATAATATTACAATAAATGCCGATAAACCACCTAAGGACGGTTAAATATGAGAAAAATTTATTTGGGAAGTGCCACACATGTCACACTGGGTCCTTATGGGTTAATAATAAATCTAACCACATTAGACTGTGAATAATGTCCTTTTTATTTACATCTTGGGAACCTCATTTAATTACTCCCCTACAGCAGCTCTGTCTCTAGCCAACATCTGCACAACTAAAATTCCCATCTGCTTGTATATCCCCACATTTTTGTATAACTCACGGTTCTGGAAGTGGGCGGGGCCGAGGGACTGGTGAGGGAAACCATTTCCTGAATGGCCAGACGAAGTTTGAGCCTGTGCAGAGGGTTACTGATCCCGATCTCCCTCTGGATCTCAGTGTCAGACAACGCTGACATGATGGCTCCACTCTTTACATTTGCACGACACGCAGCCACGTACCAGGCTGGCATTCCCAACCACAGCTTTATCAAACAGAGACAGGATAATAATAATTTGTAATATCTGACTACATGTATCAGTTTAGAGCTTTCATTTATTTACTTGTTTTTCATTCCAAACATCATAGTTCTTACTTGGATAATTCAGTTCAGTAAACTGATTAAATGACATGTTACTAGTCAAGGCAAGGTCTACGCATGCTGTTTCGTTGTACTTTTTAAGAATGCATTTGGTAGAAAAACTGAATCATTGTCTACTATAAGTATTGTCTAATTTCCCCTGTTGAAACTGGCAGTATTGCCTAAACTGACAAATGAAAAAAGAAAAAATATCACTAGCAAAGTTGTAAAAATCACATTGGACTAACTGCAATATCACTGGATTTTAACTGACTGCAGATCATCCACTAAACATTAGGGGGCAGTAGTGATTTTATGTTTCTACTGTGTATTGCAATGTGAGTTATTGTAAAGGCAGTGGTCACAGAAAATGATTCACTGCTATGATTTATCACAATTTGAATTTTTTTTTTTTTTTGAATAATGGACTCTAGAAAAACAGCTGTACTAATAATAACAAATAATAACTGTCTATCATTAAATTCATTATGTAATCGCACCAATGCAAAAAATATCAATACAATTCATTTCTTAAAAAGAACACATTACATTTATGCATGTTTTTTTTTTATAAATAGCAAACTCTTATCTAAAAACCTGAAGAGAACAAAACATTGAAGAATATATGATAAAAGTGCCTGCCCACCTCCAGCCAGGCTACAACAGTAGGGCCGTCCCATTGGGCGAAAGGTAAACCTTTTCTCCTGGCCTCCTCCAATAGCTCGTGTCTGAGGGCGGGAACAGAGGAGATGTTGTGTGAACACATGCAGTCACACGTTATAATACACATTCATTTGCTCCCTCTGATATAAAATCACATGCCTTTCTCACCACTGCATACTGTTTTTGTTTTTTTTTTGTTTTTTTTAATAAATCGAATCACTGCAGTAACAGTGCTGTGCTGCTGTACGTCTGTGTGTATGCACAGGGCTGTGTGTCTATGGTACGTGAGCTATAGGAGAGAATACTCATACACATTTTATCTCCGAGTCCAGCCTGTACACCAGTGTTGAAAAGGGCAACGGTTTATCATTCATCTTTGTGCTGCCAAAGAACAGAGCAGACAACTCTAGCTACACTCACAGACACACACACTCAAACAGGCTTTGTATACTAAACCTATGAAGCATTAACTGACTACATTCATTCCAAATCCCTAATCCCAATGTTAACATTTTCCCTGTCCTACACCTGCACTAATCCTACTCTTAAATCTTCCTCTAGTAAGAAAACAGACACGCATTTTTGTCATTTTTGTCAGTGATTCGTAACTACTGAAGGCACTTTGTTTGATAATTTATGCACACGTTTATTGCACTCATCAAATATAGATCCTTCATCTTATTGTTATGATTCAATCTATTGATCTTATAGTTTTATTCTCTCCTATTATTATAAATTCAGGTGTAAAACAGTGTCTATCATTCTCGAGAAACAAATTACTGTGTAGATGACTATAAGGTTTGGTTCAACTTTTCCAAACTTTTGATTTATTTTAGATATTTGGTCAGTTCTGCACTATGTGTTCTCCAAGAGGAAATAAAACATCACGCTCATACAAATGCACCTGCAGAGTACAGAACTTGTTCAGTGGAGCTGGACACTACAGTGCTAATCTAAGCATGCTTGCTCATCCACTCAGAATTTATTGTGCTGAGGAAGATTGTTTTCACACTAATACTTTTGTTGATGCGGTTTGCAAATAATGCTGCGGGGTATTTTTAAGTGGAACTTTTCTTCACATGTCAGGCCTGTGCCTCGTGGTTTTGTTTAGCAGGTGTTGAAGGGTAACCTAAGAGGGCTGAATGCAATTTTGTTTTGCCTTGTTTTGAAATCCGCACCGAGCGCCAGTGCCGACCTACTCAGCGCGTTGTAAATTGCACCTTATCGACAAGGAGCGGCAAATAGATGCTCTTGGTCTGTCATGCACAGAGCTATTTGTATTGTACCAAATCCTCCCACACTCAGCGAGACATGATAAACAGCCTAAAAAAGCCTGACAAACAGGGGACTGCGCAACACTCATACATGCACCCACACAAAAAACAATGCAGTTCTTATTCTATTTTGTGAACACATTTCATAACATAAAAATTTCAGAATCAACAACCCATTCCCTGAGTGTGTTGTTACAGAACTTGACAAATGGAAAGAGTGGGCTCAGTAATAAACATGATACATGTAGCAATCTCAGCACTGAAGGCCTCAGTACAGTGAAAGGGCACTTTAACACAGCATATGTGGTAGACACAAGCCTACAGGTGAAAGAGGAAATGTGTTCAACCATTCGTACATTCACCATCTCATCTATCCAGTACATGGGGATAGCTCATGTTTTATGTTCAGGTCAGGTCTAATGTCTAATGCATGGAGAAATACATCCACTGAACATAGCTGGGGAAAGGGAAGTAAGGAAACAGTTATGACAAACCATATAAACAAAAAGAACATCTGACATTCCCATAACCAGATATTGCAGCTGGTTATTTCACACAAATAGATTGACACATAAAAAGGAGAGGAAGACATTCCGGGTATAAATATTGGGCCCCAGTTTAGCGGCGGCACATTCTCTGTCCAGCCAAGGATGCAGCTGCCATTGAACTGTAAAAGGGGGGAAGAAACGTCTTCAGATGGTAAATGAAAAAAGAAAGAAAGCAATGGTATTGTTAACAGCCATGAGGGATAGAGAGATAAATAGATAAGAGACGTCAGCTTTGGCACTGGTTTATCGGGAGAGGACGGATGGTGGACAGACAGGAGAGATGGCACACAGGGTAAATGGCTGAGACAATGGTCATATCCAGGAGGTCAGTTATACATCCTCACAACTTACCCGCTTTGTTAGAGTCAGAGGATGATGAGAGGGAGAGGAAGGGTAAGAGAGGAGAGAGTTAGTGAGCAGAGAAGAAAGAAAGAAAGAAAGAAAGAAAGAGAGAGAGAGAGCAGAGAGAGAGAGAGCGACGGGGAGACAAAAGTACACAAATGTTAATGAGTAAAGGCAATTAACGATTAGGCTCTAAACAAAAACCCATGCACACTCACACCCGCTCATATGTATACAACAATGGAGGACAACCGTTTACAGGAGCATCTGTAGACCAGTCAAAAAAAATGTCGTCTTCTACAATGCAGTCCTGACCACATCTCGTGCAGCAGAGAAAATGAGAAATGCACTGAAACACAGCAAGACCTCCTCCATGGCCTTACATTCAAATGCTCAGTTACATTCAGATAATTGTTACTTCTTGAAGAAAAAAAAAACAAAAACAAACAAAAAACAACAACACACCAACAATGAGACCACAGCGGTACTGATCTATCAAGATGCTGAAATGGAAATAGTGCAGGCAGCTTAATGGCATGCAGAGTGGAGGAGGCACCAAGATGCAAGGTGGTGGTGTGGCCTTAATCCTGGACACTGCTATGAAGAAGTCAGTGCAGTGGAAGAATTACAAAACATTTGTCAACATACAACAAACAATACTCTCTATTGACCGACTACATGGGAGGCAAAGTTATTCATCATGACAACTCAATGTGCACTTCGAGCAAATGACATTCATCATTTGGCACTGGGGCATGACAGATGCACGCACACACACATCCATTCTGCAAACAGTCCTGCTGAAAAAATTGACTTGCAAAGAAGTTCCTCTTTCCTGGAGGGCAGAACACACCCAATCTGAACTGAGCGTAACCCATGGGTGGTGTGATAGGAATGCCATCTGTAGCTTCCAAATTGCTCAAGTAGCTCTTTGAAATTAATTGGCACTGCAGCTTAGATCAATAGGATGACTTTGGCTCTGTCTCTGAATACAGTGAGGCTAATCTCTGCTCCTGGACACTGATCCAGCCTCTGCTGCATATTGATCCTGGTCTCATGGTGGGATATGGCATTACATACATTACAGTACATTCATACTTCAATAAAGGGAAGGAGATAAAGGTAAATATTGAAGGAAGAGACCGGTTTATATGTCAAAGGCCAGATTAGACTTCCTATTGTCAGGCCTATGACATTATATATATATAATGGTTTAAACACAAGTGTCCTTGAATTAACTATGGCCATGTGTAATAACAGATATTTAATTCACACAGGCCTGGTCTATCAATTTGTGACTATCGGTATGAGGTGGTGCAGTACTGTGGTGAGAGCTTACTTCTTTTTCAACCTGCGATCCTTCTCAGCCTGAGTTCCCAACTTGCCCACTCCCATGTCTTGGCCGGCCATGTCTGGGTCCATCATGGTTGCTGAGACAGGAGAGGAGTAGATCATACTATCAACTATTCATACAGGCTAATTATGAACATATACACACTTTTACCAAGTACAAGTTTTTGCGTTTTATACATTAACTATATCAGGGGTAGGTAACCTGTAATTCTGGGGCCACATATGGCTCTTGGGCCCTTTTTCAGTGGCTTAATGTGGCTGTGTCAACAACCATAAGGAAATGTAAGAAACACTTTTTTAACCCTTTTTTTTAAAAAAAAAACAACAAAAAACATATTTTGCTAGTATAGTCACAACCATAAAGTGATTCTGATGTTATACAGTTGTGAAAATGTAAACTATACTCCAAATGATTAAAAATAATAATTGTAGTAGTAGTAGTAGTAGTAGTAGTGCTAAAAGTAGATTATTTTTCAAATTTCATGACACTGAAGGTTCATCTGTATTCTTCATTGCAAAGAAATTTCACATACCAGTTAACTTTTGAAAGAAAATAATGACAAATATCACTGTTTTCTTTAGTTCTGTAATTTGTTTTGGTTCTGTAAATGCACAGAAACACTGATTAATTCTCCACATATTCTGTACAAACTAATCCTAAAGAGCTTCTTTAACATTTATCGCTTTGAGGAAAGATATAAGGGTATCTTTTGGCTCCAGACAGTGTTGTTTTTCTATTTCAGTCCTAAAATGACTCTTTCGATTGCAAAGGTTGCCAACACATAAACTATATGTTATATATTAATAAATAAATTTAAATCTGGACCTGCAATGGGGTCTTTGAATGAAATTATCAATGAACTGTCATAACCCTTTTTTTACCAAAACTGCAGATGAAAACATCTAATGTATGGGAAAGAGAATATCTTACTTACAAACAAGGTAATATATGGATGTTTCATTCACATTGACTTAAATATAATATATGGACACAAATATTAACACACATCACAGGTACAGCTGTAGGACTTCCTATTTCCACTGATTTGAAATATTTAATTATTATATCAGTTATAAGTTTATGAGGTAGTTTTGGTGGTAAAAACTGAATAGTGTATTTTTTGATCAAATATTACTTGGGTATCAGTATTATCTTTGGTCACCCATTTCTTGTGTGCAACAATCTTTAAAGGTCTCATTTTATGTTCTTTTTGTCTCGTTCACATTTTTAAAATATTACTCTATCATTTACTGTTTTTATGTGTAGAATGGGATGAAGGTGAGAGGGTTAAGAGCCCACTTGTGTGTATGTTTCCCCCTTTCTGTCTATTATTTCAATTCTTGTATTTTTTTTTTTGCAAAAACGTGTTCTTTAATTTTTAATTGTAGCTTTTGGGTTACCAACGTTTCTATTATTCTTTTCAATAAAACACATTAGACAACAATCAGTAAAGCTAATCAGTTTAACTTCCATCACTCTTCTTTCAAACCTCAGTTGTGGGCTCTTCAAAGCAGTACATACCTTGTGGATCGACCATGACCTGTCTATGGGCCAGATGTGCCAGTCGGCCTTTCTCCTTCTTGCCAAACAGTCGTCCGATGGAGGATTTGATGCCTTTCTTCTTTGGCTGCTTGTGCAGGGAGTCTTGGCTACTTGCTACACTACTCAGGGCGCTGGCCTCAGCCTCCAGAGAGGCCACGATCCTGAGGACAAAACACCCACACACAGCCAGCGATAAGATGGAGGGCTGATGAAGTTCTGAAATGGTCAGCAGCAGGTTCTGCAAGGACATAGCTTAAAGAAAAACCTTATCTAGTATAGAGGAATCTAATTATATCCACCAAAAGATGAGTAATTCTTTTGCAACTTCCTCCTAATTTGACTTTAAAAGGTACTCAGGTTTTTTTTGAGAGACAAAAATGACTCTGGGCTGAATTGGGAGCTTCTAATCAGACAATAAATCATCTTACGTCAATCTAAAGCCAGAACAGGCAGTGCTGAGATGAAAACATAATCTAAAGAAATCTAGCAGAATACAGTACACTTACAAAAGAAACAACACCATCTGCACCTGAGATACAAAGGCAAAAACATCAAAATTCCCTTATTGCATTTGGTAAAAGTTAATCCATCAAACAATTCTAACATAATAAAGGTTTGTACAGCTGACTCTTACCCTCGTGCATCATTGTGCGAGGAGGCTGGCAGTGTGTGTGTCATTCTGACGGTGCGTGGAGTTGGAGGGGGTGATGTCTCACACTTGATGGTGGCCTTGTCCTCCCGGCCGTCCTCTTCCACCGCCGCTATCTGAGCAAAAACATTAAGTATGACCCCGTCAGCTCTACAGAGTCTCCTTTTTTGTCTGGGCAAACCAGCAACCAAACTTAAATCACAGGGTTTATTGAAATTTATAGTTCAAAATCTGTGAACCAAGCCATGCTGTGTGGAAATGTATTGTACCTTTCTCCTGTGTTTCCTCAGATCACTGGGCTTTTAAGTAGAGAAAAGAAAAGAAAATCATCAACATCCATGAGCAGAAGAAGAGACAAAGACATAAACAGTTACATGTCGGCAGCAAATGTAGGACTATTGACTCGTTCATGCAAATATTATAAACCATTAGATGAGTATTAGCCTTTTCCCAATACCACATCAACATGTCTTGGTCGATACTGAATAACCGAGTGGTAAACAACTCATTTTCCAGATCAATAAAATCAAAGCTTATTCCTTTACAAGTCCTAGATATCATAGCCTTATATTCCTCTCATTCCTCCCAGATTGTGGAGGCATACATGAATATTTTTAGCATTGTGGTGCTGAAAAAAAAAAGCTCCTTGATGGACACAGCTGCCCTGTTTAAGCCTGGGGTCCACTCTGTGCGTGTTAGAATGGAAGGGGGCGGAGGAACACATTATTGGCTATTCCGAAAGAGACTGCAAGACTTTGACACCTGGACTGCATGATGACAGCTGACAGCGCAAGACAGTAACTGTCACGATTTCTCAGTGCGCTAATGTAATGCAGAGGGTCTTCAAAAATTTATGTCCTTTCCTGCAACAGAGTGTAATCTGCAAAGATACTGTTTAAAACCCTGACAAGTCCTGATGAAACGGCTGCCTTACACTTTTACTCTTAGTTTTCTTAGTGAGAACATAGCAAAACATCTTTTTTCTACATATGGGGTGGCACAGTCTTCATAAATGAAAATTAAATATAGAAATATATACCACAATGGGTTAAATGTCCTTTCATCAATTTAACCACTTGTCTGTGTACAGCTGCTGTGGTTGTCAAATTCATTTTAGTTCAGGGCCACATTCAACCCAATATGATCTGAACTGGATCAAACCAGTAAAATGATAATAATAATAATAATGATAATAAATAATAGTGAAATAATGGTGAAAAAAGTTAAATTACATTATACTAATGTTTACATCTACAAAACACCCTTTTCAAAATATGAATAACATGAACAAACTAAAATGTTGCAAGAAAAAAAAAAGCAAATTTTAATGGTCTCAGTTTATCATTTACACATGTTCATTATAACTTACAGATCAAAGTGGATCTATAAATACACAGAACATTTAAAAACAGACAGAATATTGGTAAAAATGCACTTATTTTTTAAAAGACATTTTGGGTTATTCATGTTTTTTGTAAAATAATAGTTTATAAATATCAAAATCTTCATTTAATTTACTTTTTTACACTTAAAGAAAAAATTTTCATTATTTATAGGTAATTATGATAGTATTTTTCAGGTTTGATCCACTTTAGATCATATCGGCTTTGGCCCACGGACCACATGATTGAGACCCCTGGTGTAAAGTAAAACCTGGTATTACGGTATCATAATAATGATAATAATTATTATTATTATTTTAATTATAATAATAATAGGTCAGCATGTACTCAAAGCTAGGAAGGACGCACTAAATGTAGCTCGAGCTATAATTTAACTATTATATTTTGTACTTTTAGGTATTTATTTCAAATATCCAGCATGTCATGAAATTTAGAGAAAGATCTGTGAGATGGAGTTGGCCAGGTTTAAGGGACTACAAAATATGCAAGTGTCCTGTGACATTTTTCTTTTATTGTTTTAGTTATGACTCATGTCTGCCAATTGTACATAGTAATTATGCACTTATTTATGTGTATATGTCTAGACTTGTGTTTATACGTATATCTATCATTAATTATTCATTTCAGTTTTGTTTTTTCTGTGATTTATATCTTGGTTAACATCTTGGCATATGTACTGTATGTTTTTATTTCTTGTGTACAGTGACAGACATATGTTGATTTTGACCTGCTTTCCAATAAAAACAACAACAACAATCATAATAATATAATAATAATGATAATAATAATAATAATAATAATAATAATAATAATAATAATAATACCAGTGTCATGACCCCCATACGTTCCATGTCACGGGCAGGACTTCGAGGGTCAAGTTTGGGGGTGGAATGTCCGCTGGGTGGGGAGGACGAGGCCAAAGAGGAGGCGGTGGCGGAGGCAGTGATGGAGGCCCCATGGTGGTGCATCCGTGCCAGGTTGAGGCCTTCGAGGCTCACGCTGGCCACTCGGTTCTCAATCTCCTCCGCCCTGAGCTCCGTGGACTCCTTCTCCTCTTGTATCAGCCTGAGTGGAGCAGAGGGGTAATGATGTCAGAAAACGTCTCCAGCAGGTTTGGCTTCTTCATGTCATTCCTTCATCTATGTTAGTAATCTTTGTGCATCAAATTTCCAGTCTGTCTCATCAAATGCAAAGTAAAAACTATAAAACAGATATTCATAAAAACCTAGATTACTCAAAAGCCCAACTACAACAGTATCAGGAACAGTATTTAGTCTTATCTTTGGAGTCTTTTGGAATAATTACTTAGACATTTACATAATCATTCCCATTAAATATGTACAGTGCGAGGCAAACTAATTTATTGTAGAAGTGAGAAGATAAAAGGACTAAATGTCAGGTCATTAGTTTTAACCATACTGAGGGTCTAACTTTGTAATTAGCTGAGAGCTGAACTCCAGGGATCCATGATCACTATCTGCCATCAGATTTGACTCAAGTCTCACTAAAGAAATGTAACACTGGGTCTGTTGGTGGAGATGTAAATTAGAAAAGACCAAAAGGCAAATTAATAATCCTTGAAATAAAGAAAAGTGAGCCCCAGGTTATGAATACTTATCAGCACCAGATAATTACAGCATTAACAACCAAGAGGCAGGCCATATTTCCTGAAACATTTAAAGTGTATAAAAATGCAAGTTTCACCGCTGGGGAGGGTTATGCACTGCGCAAAGACCTTGGATGCAAAGTTGTTAAAGAAAAATTATCTATGTTCAGGGACGGCTTGTGGCATAGGCAGACTAGGCGGCCGCTTAGGGTGCCACCGTCTGGAGGGGGCACCAGTGGAAGGGAGAGAAGAAAATAAAAGTTGTTTTGGGCTTTTATTTTGGAAAATCTGGTTTTCGCAAGCCATTCTTTGCATCAGTGCGTATTAGCTGTTTCCTAGTAATACAGAAACAGCACCTGTTGCACACGGCTATAACTCTCTACTGATTGATCAAAATAAGTGAATGACACCTCTTTTGAATCGTGAGAGCCAATACAATGTACTGACACCCATCAAAACATGATTGACAACAGTATCAGCCAATCAGAATCAGCAGAACACTGTCGTGAGGGCTGGGTCATGATTCATGAGCCACATTATGTTCATCAACAGGTTAGGTTGTCACCAATGTATAATCATGCATTCAGACGGTCCCAGAGTACACTATAAACATCCTAGCGGATTTGAGTATTCCAGGAAGACTACTAACATATGTATTTATGGATTTACTGGTAAAACCAGGTTTTCATGGTGAAACAGATAAGGTTAGAGAAATGTTTACAAGTGATTCCTATTGTCGCAGTTCTTTGGTTCATATCTTGCTGATGCTTTTGTGTACAGAGCTGTGATTGACGTGTGACGTCTGTATACTGTCTACTTTCGTTTGAGGGGCTGTTTGAATGTTATGCATAAACTATCACAGCGGTAGAGACAGAAATGTGCCAAGTGGTTTGATGAAGTAGCACTCTATGGATTTTGGTATTTGATAATTAATTTGGTTGGTATTTGAGTTGCGTTTGGGGCATGTAAACATGGCTTATATATTCATGTAGCCCAGGTTCTGCGATGTAAGATTATGTATAACATCAGTATATTATTTCATGATGGGGGGATGGATGGAAGGTCGACTTTATGTCGGGTGGGGTGGGGTGGTGGTGGTGGTGGGGATCAATATCTCACCTGTATATCGCCAATATCTAGCCCGGAACCATTACTGTCTATACTTAACCAATGGATAAAATAAAATCAAAAATGGCTCTTCAGTCTTTCTGAGTGTTCATTTTGAAGCTTTAGACATAATGTCGTACAGGCGTAAGTGTCGGTAAGAGTTTGTTTCGCATGGAAAGCGAGGGGCTTTAAAAAGACCCAAAAGATCAACAAGACATGTTTGAACAACTGCAGAGTATTCATCAAGACGAATGGAACACCGGAAGAAGCCAGGGTACTGATCATCAAAGAGGAGCTGACCCAATTCAACTAAGATTCTCAACGCATCTTATCAACTCATCTAAACTCATTAACTTATAACTCTTTTCATTACAACTCATATCATTATCCTATAAATTTTTATTACTACTTGCATCATTATTATCAATATCATTACTAGTTTTGGTCTTTGTGTCTCCTCTGTCTCTTCTGTGTCTTGTTCTGTTACTACTTAAATTAACTATCATTAACATCCAATACCTCACGCCTAAGTTCTACTTTATTGATTTGTTCACTTACATAGTCTTAACCTTAACTACATTCTTATCTTTTCATCATTGTAGGTGAACTATTGTATCTTCACAGAAAGTTTGTAACCAAAGAGCAACCACGCTTGTTAAGTGGGGAACCTGGGGGTGGGTGTACATAAGCTCTGCTTCTTCCCACTCCTTTTCGGGCTTTTGTTCTTCAGGGGTGGTATACTAGAGGGGACTCGTGTTGTAGAATGATATGTTATACATACTGTGTACACACAATGTTCGTCAATATAATTACCACATCTATGTACACTTGCGTGTATTTGCTACATGTACAGTCTCTGTATTTCTGCATGAACAATCTTTCTGTATAATTTCATTTTTATTTTTCATTTTCATTTTATTTCATTTCGAGCTCATGCACTCCATGTACAGTGGAATTTAATTTAAATGTACAATAATCATCACTGTTCACACACATCTCACACGTGTACACAGTCATACATAGAAAGATTGCACACATACAAAAAAACAAGTAGACTTATAGAATTTAAATGTCAAACTATACATATTGAATTACACAGGAAGATTGTTCATGTAGAAATACAGAGACTGTACAATATAATTCAATATGTATAGTTGACATTTGCATACTACAAGTCTACTTGGCGACATGGTGGAGCAGTGGTTAGCACTCGTGCCTCACAGCAAGAAGGTTCTGGGTTCGATTCCAACACCAGTCAAGGTGGGACCTTTCTGTGTGGAGTTTGTATGCTCTCCCCGTGTCTGCGTGGGTTTTCTCCGGGTACTCCGGTTTCCTCCCACCATCCAAAGACATGCACTGATAAGTTA
>JAPTGZ010000005.1:22829104-22842050 GCA_029814645.1 Fowleria isostigma | reverse complement strand
ATGTGCCTGAGAAGGGACAGGCAGAAGAAAAGAAAAAGAGGTGATGGATGGTTGAGGATGCAGCTTTGGAAATGTCTACTTTGGAGCAATTCCCATCTTGCTGAATGGCTGAGTAGCCTGTCACTCACCTCTCCACAACCACACCCATTAGATACACTGACCAAAAATAATATACAAATAAAATATCAAACTACGATCACTCTCAGTCCTCCAGCTCTTGTAGTCAAGACATATGCAGCATGACAGTGAAGTGTCTCCAGATTCAAAGACTGTAGGTACATGGCTGTACAACTGAACAGAGAACATGGGGCCTTTTGGAGACCACAGCAGTATATTAAAGCTAACACTGACGCAACACTCTTACTGTCTTCTGCTAAGAAACTCTCGTGAGAATACTTGAAATCTGTGAGGACTGAAAATTGGTAACAGCTCTTGGAAAAGCCATCATCACTAAGTTTAAAATAATTTCAACTGTGAATATCAGTGGTGCACATTTTGCTTGAGTGGTTGCATTCAGTGGCGGTGGCGCGGCTGCGACTACAACGGGCATCAGCACTCCTTCCATTAAAAATGAATGCTTTTACTCAGTGTTAAGCTCTTTGATGCCAATCGTGTGAAAGTAAGTTGTCAGGCCACGGTGCAGAAAATCCATTTTAAATCCATTTTTAAATCCTGCTTTCAGTGAAGTTTGAACAGAAGAGAATCTACTAATAAAGTAAGGAACTTTCATTCTTTTCTCATATTGTGGTATCTGTTTAGTTTAGTTTATTTCGAGCTTATGCACTCCATGTACAGTGGCAATTACATATACATGTACAATAACCAACGCTATTTGTATATATTTGATACCTGTGTACACAGACATACATGGAAGGATTGGCAAAAAAAGGAAAAGAAAAAAAAGAGATGAGCATGCTATATGCTATATACACAAGAACTGTACATGAAAAATCTACATTTAAAATTGTGCATCCAGAACTATACGTAAAGAATGTGCATGTGAAAGCATAAGTACAAAAAAACAAGTAGACTTGTAGCTTGTGCATATAAAACTATACATAGTGAATTATACAGGAAGATTATTCATGTAAAAAAACATAGAAACTATACATGTAGAATATACACAAGGAACAAACACAGAGAAGTTTCCATTGAAAGTGTATATAGACAGAGCAATTGTATTGTCAAATAATGTGTGTACACAGTAAGTATAACACATCATTCTATAACATGAGTTCCCACTAGTATACCACCCCTGAAGAACAAAAGCCCAAAAGGGAGTGAGAAGAAGCAAAGCTTATTTACTCCCATCCCAAGTTTCACCACTTAACAAGCTTATCTGTGCATGATCTTACTAGTTTCAGAGCTTTTCTCTACGTAAGGTGGCTTTGGCTCAGTTGGTAGACTGGGGTGTCCAATGACCAAAAGGTTGGCGGTTTGAATCTTGCCTCCTATGGAGCCAGTTCAGGGACTTATTTTTTTCTCTTATTTATTTGTGAGCAAATCTTTTTTTTTTTTTTATGACCAAAACTTTTGGCCCTGATATGGTGTGGGGGCGTGGCCTCAGCTGAGAGGGGTGCAAAATCATGAGTGACAGCACACCATAAAGGCTTAAGGACCTTCCCCACTCATGTTGCCTTCAGGGAACTTAGGGACTAAAACAATTCAGACTCCACCTTTTCTATACACCAGTTCACATAATTGGCAGTGAAGAACTGATGCCTGTGACAAAGCTACATTTAAAAAAACTGTTTTAGAAAGTACTGAGCATGATTTGTGGTGTAAGAGTGATAAATTATGCCAGACTGTGCAGATAAACAGCCACACATTAAGTACATTAGGAGAGGTGTGACCTGTCAGTTGAGGCCACGCCCCCATGCAACATCAAGGCCAAAAGTTTTGGTCATGAAAAAAAAGATTTGCTCAACAAAAAAAGTTTTGGTCACAAAAAATTAAGATTTAAAACTGTAAAACTTTTCAATTTCACTTTTTTATTTATTTTTTTTTCATGAAAAAAATTTGTCCCTGAATTGGCTCCATAGCCTCTGACTGTCAAAGTGTCCTTGGGCAAGACACTGAACCCTAAATTGCTCCCACCTACTGGTGTGTATGTGTGAATAGGTGAATGTGAAACTGTGTCAAGCACTTTGGGCACCATGGATGTGTGGAAAAGCACTATATAAGTTCTTACCATTTAACTTAAAAAATGTATACAATATATTATTAGATTTTTTAAAAGAAAAAAAAAAAGATTTGTGGAACAGGAACAGGGAAACATACAACTTATTGTTTTGTTTCAGACACTTGATAACCTGCAAACCCATTCACATTAGCACACTCACTTGAACATGCACAATATAAAACAAGCACACAAAAGGTCAGATACAGAGGATGCCTCTCACTGTTCGCATTGCATACTAAAAGCCCGGCCTTTAATGCTACATGCATGCACAACATACTCCATACACTCCCATGACCACCACACAAGATTTATGTGTTGAGAGGTACCAGAGGTTGATGCAATAGACATTGTTCCAGTGCTTTTAAGTGGGAGCACTCGTGTAAACAGGGCCATGAATAATCCATTACATTCTAACCAACATCATGTCAGAGATCAGGTTCCTCATTAGTTGAATCCTAACAAGCGACACTTGTCATGTGACTACAGAGATGGATATTTACATATGCAAATGCATGAGGCATAAACAATTGGTGGAATAAATATCAAGCTACTTCAACTACCATCTCTTCATTTGCAGGCTAATGTGATACATAATCAGTGTCTAGAAAAACCCAAAAATGTGAAGCTAGATGGATATGCAGCTGGTTTAACAGTTAAGGTTTGACAAACATTTTACTATGCATTAAAAACAGTAAGCATTACAGCTAACTGTAAAATAAAGATTTTTCTCAGTATCTAGGAAAAATACTTTGATTTTTTTTTTTTTTTTTGCTTACTAACAACTCATCTTGCAGTATGGATCAAATGTAATAGCTCTAGGCAAAAGTACATGAGCTAAAACATACATTCAGAGAGGGGAAGTGCATCTTATTTACACTTCTTGTACAGCTTTAAACTATTTGACTGTTCACATAACCTGTAGTATGATACATGTGTTGGATATATGATCCAATGTGAATAGTTACACTTGGAAAAACTCCATCCATAATTAACATCATTCTTTAAAATAACACAGACTCCCAAGTTTTGCTGAATTATTTAGTGCGGAGCAACAAACAGGAAAATGCAACATGCTCTGATGTATATGGCATGTTGCACCAGTCTCATGTGTTATGTATATGCTATATATCCTATTTACACATTGGTAGTGGTGAGCTTTAGGCTCCGCCCCTCTTATCATGAAACCATAATTTCAAGGAAGTGCACAATTATTTGTTTGTTAATTTATTTGTGGTCCAGTTGTTGTCTACAGAATTAGTGGAATTACAAAAGACATATTCTACTGGAAACCACGAGCTAGCATGTATGTTAACGTATAACTAGGCTATTTCCAGATCAGGCAAGGCCTCCTGGCTTTGTGAATAATGAACTGGGCTAGAGCCAAATCCCACTTGTAATAATTTTCCGCCTTGGGATGTATTGTGTTTACTTGAGCACTGGGAGAAATGTATTAATGTGCAATAGGCTACTTGCTTCTGCAAAAAAATAAGCAATGCTTGTAACATTTCTGAACATCCTGAAGAGATTATCCTGATAAAACAAGGAAGAAAATGAGAGCCAGTGGAGTTGACCGATCAGAATTATTTACTGCTAAAACACCAAGACATAATCTCAACCTCTCTGATGAATACATCCCAAAACAAAGTTATATTAATTCATTTCCTATTACAGCTCACTGAACTCAATGCTTCACTGGCTCTTCATCCATCTCCATTCTCTTCTGCTGCCTGAAATATCTCAAAAACATGCAGTGGTTTATTCCAAGCTGCCAGTTTGTTTTCAGCATGTTTGCTTACAGAAGAAAACGCCCACCTGATGAAGAACATTCTGACCCTCTACTGCTTTCAAAATGTGGATTTTCCTTAATAAAAAGTCTCCCACAGACAAAACCGACAGCACAATCTGTATTAGTTAGTCAGTAATGTGTAAATTTTGCCATCTGTTTAGCTGTTTTCGACAGATTAATTCATGGAAACATACTGGCTAATCTTTCTAAATGATAGTCCTTATTCATAAAATACCCACGAGACATAGTGGTCAAATGGAGTCCTTCATTTTAAAGCCTCATTTTGTTGCAAATCATGATCTGAAGGGATTATTACAGTAAAAATAAACCATGTTTTTTTTTTTTTTGTTGATGCCTTCTTTTTTTTTGTTTGATCACAGCATCCAGAAAGATGTCCCTCTTTTGCTTTAATCTCTCATTTTTCTCCAAATGTTCCTATTTCTTTTATTCCAGACACCCATGGGTGTGGCAAAGTCAATTCACAAGCTTGAGTCGAAACAAGCTGCAGTCACTGTCTCCACGGCAACCAAGGGTGGATGCTGAGGTCTTTGTAGGGCGGACAGTGCCTCTGTTGCGCGCTAAACTGATCGCCATGGAGCAGGTGGTGCTCCTTCTTCTAGTGGGGGATGGATTGGCCTGCAGGGCTACAGGGCCTGGTCAGAGCCATGCCATGCCAGGCTAGCTGTCAGTTCATATTAGTACAGATCACAGATCCAACACTGCTCAGTGGTCTGCTTTGTGTCGGCATCATGATAAAAAGTCAAAGAAAGAAGCCAACTCGTCCATAAAAATATTCTCCAAGTTAAGTTCTGTTTAATCAAGTGCAAGACCAACAAATTAGTCCTATTTTAATGTAAAGTGAGAAACTCAATATGATACCATCATGATGCATTCTCCATAATACGGCTATTATATCATATCTGACAAAACAATCATTAAGCCATCATGATCTTTATGTAGCAAGAATCATGTATTTGTTTTTGGCGTTTTCAGATTTCACATCTGTATTTTTTTCATCACTCCAGTTTCAGTTCTACATCATTAAAAATTAACACCCTTCAGACAGTTGAGTCCTCATTATGAACCTACTGTGTATTTAAGGACATCTCCTCTCTTTCCTTAGAGATTTATTAACAGAGGTTTCCTTTTGTTCTAAATCCTAAACCTAAACACCTGCACGTATTATGCAATGAGAATGGATTTTTTAAAACCTCTAGCTTAAGAGTCTCACCAAAGAGCTTCACCAAACACCTCACCCCTGGAGGAAAAGAAAGACTTTCAGTAACTCCAGTCTGCCAACTTGATGCCCACTGGCAGACATTTATACAGGGGCTTTCAGGCTAAACTGCTTAAAGTACTGATAGGGGAACTCAATAGCTGCAGTCGGCAGCATGTAATCAACCTCTGAATACAAAGGCGCTTTTTAATGGATGGAAAGAGAAGCACTTGTGCCTCACACTCAACTCTTTGATGGGCCATCGTGGGTCAGTGGCTTTTCAGTTCATTAAAGAAAAGCCTGAAAAGGATGGCACCAGATTATAATGTTGTGTGGTTCCTAAACTGCTTCAGGAGTGCAATTTTTCTAACTTACATACCCTGGAGGAGGTAAAAGGAGCCCTGCAGGTAGTATATTGGAACACATCAGGACCTAACCCAAACATCACGTTTACAAGGAACAAATATTAATGCATATGAACACAATGATAATATAATGGAAGAATTATCATATCATTTACACCACACAGCAGCACAGGAAATATTTGCAAATGACATTTTTGACACTTCTCCAGACTCCCTTCATCTTTTGTACAAATTTATGTGCAAATGCCACAAGGCATGCAACGATGACTGAACAAGTGAACAAAACATGATTTTATTATCATAATATGGAAAGTGCACCAGGAGCTAATTCTCCTAGGATATACAAAGTAAGAATAAGCAGTTTACATTTACAGCACACACATCTATTTAAAAAAACAAAACGGAATAAGTCTGTTCACAAGAAGAAAAATAACCCTGTCTCTCCTCAGTACATTTCCATGTTAATTGCTGTGCCCATGGTAAGATGGCTCATGAGTTCTCTAGAGTCCTCTCTGCAAGTACCCTTTAGTCTTATTGCCAGCTGCAACGTCACACACTTTCATTAAAATTCCTGAATGTGTTGACACTTCCACCTGCAGGGCTCTTAAAAAAAAAGAAAAGAAAAATCAAAGCAGCAAAAATCCCTCTCAGTTTTGGCTGGATTTTACTGCCAGAGAGAGAGTGAAACTGACCACACTATAGATGAGAATGTTTCGCCAGTGAAACACAGAATAGGTGGGCTGTGAAGATCTCAGACAATTAAATTCTGTTGGCACTGTAAGCACACAGCTGCTGGCTGGTGAGAAACATGAGGTGGTGTTGTCTCAGCAGGAGCCACCATGTTTTTCTTGGTGGAGCTGATGCACTTTGTTTGTGTGAGCCTATAAGTGGATGTCTTGATTTTGTTTGGTTTCATTTCAGCACGGGATGCAGGGTGGTAGAAACAGCAGGAATACAGACCCATAAATGACAACAAGTCTGTTTAACGTCACACTGCGGATCCTGCTTGTTGGTCTTACATTAGCAGGTTTATGTAATTAGTAAATAAATATGAGAAAAACTAAAACAAATCATATCCATTGAATCAAATGCTATAAATCTGCCAGGAACTTGTAAACTTTACAACCTTTACTAGTTGTTTAATAAGATGAGATTGATTTTGTGTATATGTGCTTCTACTAACTCACATACACACAAATCATTTAGGAATGGGGCCAATCAGATCCAGTATCGGTATTGGGTTC
This sequence comes from Fowleria isostigma, assembly GCA_029814645.1. Classification (NCBI taxonomy): domain Eukaryota; kingdom Metazoa; phylum Chordata; class Actinopteri; order Kurtiformes; family Apogonidae; genus Fowleria; species Fowleria isostigma. The sequence continues at coordinate 22,835,257 of JAPTGZ010000005.1, read as the reverse complement.
CGATACTAATTTAATACACAGATTGGAAATTTTCGATCCAACCGGCGGGGATTTTCAATCCATGTCTGTGAATGGAGGCGTGTCTCAATGAGACGCGAAGTAATGGGATGCGCCTCAGTTTGGGAGATCCATACTGCAGTGTGCAGCCTGCTAGCAGACAAGCGCTGAGCAGCACTATGGCTAACCAACTTTGGATCACAACTGTTAGGTGTGTGTGGAATGAACCACAGCACGTATGGAAACCCTCTGACCCAAAACCAACCACACACACACCCCTTCCCCAATTCCACAGGAAACACTGTTGTGTTAGACTTTTTGTGTTTAATTTAGTTGACAGTCCATTTGAAACCCTTTACAGTTGCATATTCATTTTCATGATGGGATTTTTCCTGTTAACAGGATTTCCTGTTTTTCTGATTTTATACTTTCCTCTAGTTGCCTTTTGGGACATACATGTATACATACTCCTCTCTACTGGCACACTTACCTATAGAGAGGAGTTTATTACAACCTCGTATAAAACTAAAAATATGCTAATAAAAAAATCAAAGCAAACAGAGCTCTGGTATCAAGAAAAAAAGCTCTGAAAAGTAAAACTTTGTCTTTTGTTGACACTAAAGGCCAGAGAATGTGTAGTGACAATGTATTGACTTCCTTTCTTGAAGAACAACTTCAGTTTCTCTGTCATGTCTTGCTAATTAAGAGCATTGCATCTTATTTATGTATTGCCTATGAGACAACATGTTTCAATCTATAGAAAAGGTCAGAGCTGGGGGGATGGACCCACTTAACGGAACTGGAGAACTTCAACATCACCAGCTAACGGAAAGACCAGATGCAGGACAATCCATTAGGCTACTTTAAACAGCTGTAATACTGCGAAAAAGATTGTTTCTGCTTATAACAACTGTATTTTATAACTGGCCAGTCAATTTAGGCAAAACATTGCAGCTTTATAGAGAGATAAAGGATAGAATTAATGTCTTCCAGTCTTTATAGCCTGGTTGGGGCATAATCAAAGCATACATACACACAAACAGAGGGGGGCAAGCAATAAAAAGGAGACAGCCAAAGCTAGAGAGTAATTGAACATAGCAAAGATTTTACTGCCACTGCATTATTCACAAAGGCCACTGCATACTGTATCGCCTCATGTGAATGCTGCAGGGGAAACATAATGTTGCAAAGAGACTGTGTGGGTAAGAGGAAGACACTTTTTAAGTCTAACACAGCAGGATGTGGGGAAAAACACAGACAGCAATATGAAAACACAGAGTGATCTCTAAATGGACTGTTTTGTCTCGTACTCAAAGCCAACAAATCATGGTGACTATGATCCAAGAGAAAATATTAAAGTCACTGGACAAAGAGAAAGAGATGCAGAGTTAGTGTTAGAGTAGGAAGTCCTGGACATCCCCCACTACTCTCACTACGGAGCACGTATGAGCCATAAAATTAAATGACCATGGAGGAGTGCCTTGTGGATGGGTATTCCAGTTTCAGCACCACAGACAGCCATTAACCCTTCCATCAGAGAGGAGGAGGAGATACAAGGACAGACAGGAGCCAGTTCAGTTAAACCCAGGTGTATACGGTATTATTTTCAGCTAAAGCTAAAATGAAGCTTAAGTGAGTCAATGATGAAAAAAAAAAAAAAAAACTGAAAAAAATGATGGCAGAGGGTTCACAGCCCAACTTGGCCACAGAGGAAGTGATTTGCACAAAGAATTCAAAAAAATTCAGGTTTTAATCAGTAGATGGTGAAATTGAGGATGTGTAACATAAAGGTGGATATAAACCATCATTTCTGGCGGACTCTAAAAGGATGGATATTCAACTATAAACCTCAAGATAATGTTGGAGTCTAAGTGTATCCGTTATATTATGCACATTTTGTCACAACACTGGTACATGGATTGGTGCTGGTAACAATTTATATCAGTCACTGAGGAAATGTGAGATAATTAGAACACCTTGCTTGGAGTATCCATGCTATCTCTATTTTGTAATATATATAGTGCTCAGCATAAATGAGTACACCCCCTTTGAAAAGTAAGGTTAAAATCAATATCTCAATGAACATAAGCACAGTTTCAAAAAATCTTAACAAAACTGAGTTTTATGGAACATTTCTTTAACTAAGAACATGATATGTTGTATAGTATCCCATAGACAATGTGGATTCTCAAAGAAAACTAAAGGTGTTGCAATAAATCTATTAGGGTGTACTCATGCTGAGTGCTGCAGATATAGGATTTAAAAAACAAAATACAGATACAAATGAACTTACTTGATATGTATACTGTATACTTATACTAATATTAATGACTACTATATTGGTTTGGTGTCTCGCAAACACATGTTTTATTATTATTTTTAAGAAAGAATAATTCAGTGCCATTTTGGCCAGTTTTACGATGAGCACTAGTGACTGTAATCATAAATACCACTTTTGTGACCGAGTGAACTTTAGTTTCATAATTTACAACTATAGCGGCACAGATAGCCGGTGTGCACTGATGTTTTATTCTTGAACTCTGACTTGTGTTGTAGCCTCTGAGTCAGTAGGTATTATCATTGCAGTCAGTATACATGTTGTACCCAGGTTTATATCCACGTTGTACAACATGTCTGGCAATAAATGTAAAGCTACTGAAATCTCCCAGCATGTAGAAGCCTTCTACTTTATGAATGAATATATGAAATGAACATGACCATAGTCAGTGAACTGAGGGCTATGAACTAAGGATAAAAATGACACAGTTACTGAGTCTCTCTGTTCCATCATGTCATCTTTTCACTCTGATTATGATAAAGGCCTGGAGTCCTGTCTAACCTGACAGCCCTGGTGATGGCTGGCCAACAGTTACACTTTCTGAATATCAAATGACCCACTTTCTTCCTCTTCACAAAAGTTTTTAGAGCTGAAACTTCAAACTTATTCATGTAATCAGAAGTCTATAATTACAGTTTCTGACCCTTATTAACTCTTAAAAGACAATAGAGCTGACACTGAGTCTATATTATAAAAGCCAAGTGGCCTCTGTCTGTGTGTGTTGTGTGTGTGCGTGTGTGTGTGTGTGTGTGTGTGTGTGTGTGTGTGTGTGTGTGTGTGTGTATATGTGTCTGCTTTACAACTGAAAAACCGGACAGAGCCAGCCTATGCCTTTTTGGAGTACTTATGTATTTTAGGTTAAGTATTAGACAAACAAAAACTGCTTACACAGTAAAAAAGACCAGTGTTAATTTAACACCCACAGTGTTAATTTAACACTTATAGTGTTAATTTAACACTTACAGTGTCTATATGAGCTCATTCATATGAGTGTAGGCTCATATAGACACTGGGTGTTAAATTAACACTGGCATTTTTACTGTGTACTAATACGACCAATACTTTTTGAGTTATTAGTTGTTTTTTGCCAATACACCAAACCCCATACATATCCACACAACAGAATGCTGATATCTGATTGGCTGAATTCAGCCCCACTCGAACTTAGAAAGAAGAGGGTTGGGTTTTATGTTTAAAAAAATAGCAAACAACTCTTCATAACTCTGACTTTTCTACAATTTCAGCAACAATTTATACATCAAAATGTTGGAAAAAGTCTTTTCTTTCCAAGACTATTTTTATTTCACATTTTTATCTTGAAACATTTCATTTTTGATCTACTGGCCTCTAAGCACACAGAATGCCAATGTTCCTCTCATTCTCTCACTAACATGTTTAACTAACTCCATGTTCCCACAATCACTGCTTATTCAGTTCTTTTTTCCAACATTTTTTTTTTACATCAATATGTTCAGAAGATTCTCTACAAGCCTCATATTAAACAATTTTTCAGATAGGATATATGGTTATGGATTGACATCAGTTTGTTTGACAGGTGGTTTCTCAGTGAATTTAACACAGACACCCATGCCTCCTCCATAAGGAGGAGACGTAGGTGCGAACTACAAACAACTCTTCATAACTCTCACACTTCTGGAATTTAAGCAACAAATTATATATCAAATTGTTGGAAAAAGTAATTTCTTTCAAAGACTTTAAATTTTAATTGTCCAACATCTTGTTTTTTGCCTCTAAGCACACACATCAAGTAATGTGAATGTGATGAAATCATACAGTCATGATGTAAAGCCCCTTAAACAAATATAAAGGATAAATATGAATAAATAATTATCATTGCTGACACCAACCCACTCAGTAAGTTCACTTTTACTCAAGCTATGACCAACTTCTAAAAAGTTAGCTCCCCATTTAATCATTTCTATTGTTTCTAGAACCTGTGGATTCCCACAGGTGAACACACTACTTTTATATAATAGCCTAGTTATCATTTATTTTCCAGACTTATAGTTAATACTAATACATAATATGATACCAGTTAATACCTATCACTGAGTATTTTCTCAAATAACCCTTCTTTAAGGTCCAAATATTAATTCCATAAAATGTCTATTGTGGCTTCTAAAGCTTACTGCGCCTCATATATTTTCTTTGTTCAATCTAATCACCTCTCAACCTATTCCAGATACATTGTTACCCATAAAGTTGGAATAAAATATTTTTGCATCTACTCATGAAAAGACACCGCTTTTTATTCTTAACAGAAAAAGTGTAACTGGGACTTAGTATGTAATCATTGGAGCTGATCAAATGTGATTACTGGTGTGTATAGGAATAAAAAAAACAATTGGAATGTGTTTGATAGAAAAACTTTTCCAATTTTATGGTCAACAATGTATATTCTGTTTGAAACACCATTAAATAAATAAATAAATAAATACGGCTCATATTGAAGGAGCTGGAGCCACTAATAGTTGACATTTTTGCTGATAAATAGCTAATTAAGTAAATATCAATAAAGCACTAAGTATCTGCTAATTCATTAGCTTTCATTGGTGCACTAATAAATTAATTAACTACATCAGGAGGGGAACAAATGCTGGTGGAGTTGGTGGTGATGAAGGTTGTCGGTAACAGGCTGTCAAAGTGACTCCTTCAAAGGCAAAGAGAGAACGTGACTCAGTTCGTACATGACTTACAGTGATAGAGACTGTATGTAGAGGTAGAAAGTTTGAGAGATGGATGGAAATAATCATTATGGTTCTACTCCACTGTCATGGTTATACATCATCACCACATGCTACAGGGTTATCTGGTAGCTGAACACTAAATCTGTGGGGGGAATGGCACAATGTCAATGGTTGGATGAGTCTCTAGTGAGATGATCACCACAGAGTTAATAGTGCTTTTAATACCAGCCATTCAGTGCTCTCTCTCACACACATACCTTTTTTTTTGCTATTTTAAACCAGTCACATTGCCGATATCTACTGACTTGCTGCTAATGAGAGTCATTCATGAAGGTGTCACTGATTTACAGCATGAGCCCTTTTTTTTTTTTTTTAACTGCAATACCAATGGCTTAAGCAGGTCGAAAGTTGTCTTGAGGCTCTATCTGTCCTAATAAAATGTGACCCTTTTTTCCTTTGGTCCACCTTGGTAAGTATTTTCAATACAATGGGCCCTCCAGAACTGAGGCCGTCACCCTCACAGACAACTTAATGACTAATGGTCAGTTATATACATATAGGCAGGTTTATTATGAACAAATCACTTTAGTGGAAAAGGAAAAAGTTACCTCCCAGGAGACATTACTAAATATTATCTTGCTACTGCGCAGTGTTGGATAAAAGAAATGAAACAAGTCAAAGGACCATAATTATTACATAATAATCATTACACAATAATTGCATCAATGAGGGGGGTTTGTTCCCACACTACAATCTACTGAAGTGTGTAGTTTGGCCTATGTGTTCATCCATCTCTGAAGAATCTGGGCTCTGTTTGAATGCTTGTGTGTCTCAGTCTGCACCACAGCAGTTAAGCTTTAGTGTTTAACATGCTGGTTATAACAGAAACTACACAAAAGATGAAAATAAATGACAGAAAGAGACAGACAAGGCAGACAAACTCTAAACAGTCTTTTTAGAATATCAAAGAATGCCTACAATTACACTGCTCCAGCTACTTTATTGCACATTCATGTCACTTTAAAACCAATAACTGCTATCAATACCTCATCTGTTAACATCACTGTTGCACTTTTATTCTGTATTTATTACCTCTTCAACCCCCTGCTG
>JAPTGZ010000005.1:22808482-22819247 GCA_029814645.1 Fowleria isostigma | reverse complement strand
AGAGTAAAGTTGAGGATGATTAAATCAAAATTAGAGAAAACTGAAGAATAAGTGACTTTTTCAGCAAAATCTACCATTAACTGAACATAAACCAAGTGTCTCCATCCACTGTCATTGGCCCACCTCCATGGGTTTTACTGGTGAATCAGTGTTGTAGAACAGGGGAGATAAACCAAAACTGGCCTGCCAAAGAATCCAATGTGGCTGAATTTATGAAGCGCAAAAATCAACTAATTTTTGTTTAGGATCCAGACACAGACCTATGTGAACTCAAGTAAATTATAATAAAATAATACTCAATAAATAATGACAGTACAAACTTTTTTCTTGATGTAATGTGAAAAAAATCATTACACTATGAAAATACTCATATTTTCCAAATATCTTTTAACAATAAATTGTGAAACACCTGAAATGTCGAAAGAAAATCATGCCTGTTGCCTAATGTTTGTGTAACATTGTGTGTAATATACATATATAAATAAGTTAAAGAATAAAATGGTTAAAATTGCACTTACTGTTTTTACAAAATTTCAGTTTTTTTCAGGTTATTCACTTCTTTTTTGTGAGAGGATAGTTTGTTTCAATGCACTAAAACAAAGGCACTATTATTTTACTGGTTCGGCCCACGACATCAAATTGGGCTGAATGTGGCCCCTGAATTAAAATGAGTTTGACACCCCGTTGTAAAAGATGACGGTGTTTCCAGGGTAACTACAGAGCTTCTAAACATCCAAATGGGTCATATCTGATGACCGTAAAAAGATGACAAACTGTATTTTACAGCACTAATTTACATGGATTAGTGGATCAACAATGATTAAACAGTTTATATCAGTAGTTTATTTTGGTAGATGGTGGATGTTTGAGTCTTTAGGTTAAAAAGGTTAAATATAGGGAAATTTAATATAAGAACTGACACAACAGTAGTGCTGGGTCTTTATGGGTTAAGAATATGTTTACAAAATTATTACTTTTTTTCAAAACAAAAGCAAAAAGAAGCAGTTCAGCATCACGTCAATATTCATAGAGATTTACAGTCAGCACAGAGACAGGTTCCTATCACATTCATATTTGTATCATATAATAATAATAAGAGTCCATTTAAGACAGTGGTTCTCAAACTGTGGGGCAGGCCCTCCTGGGGGAGTGTGAAGGCTTGCCGGAGGGGGGCATGGGATCTCTTCTGGGTGTTTTTTCTTCTTCTTCAGGTTCAAACATGTATCAGGTGGAACTAATGTTTTAGTGTTGGAGCATTCTGGAGTCATATTAGGGACATACACCAAACGAATCTTACCATGGAAACAACGTCATCTTCTACAACATTGATTCACCAGTAAAACCCATGGAGTTGGATCAATGACAATGGATGGAGACAGTTGTTTTATGTTCAATTAATGATATGTTTCCTGAAAAAGTTACCTTTTCTTAATTTTTCTGATATTTAGATAATCAACTGAAATCTGAGCTTTTATGAACATCTACATGATTAGTAAATTAAATATGGGAAAATGCCTAATTTTTATTAAAGAAAGGCAAAATACAGAGGATAATATAATAAATGGTGATAAATCACTTAAGAAAGGTTAAATATAGAGAGAAATTTCATTTGGGAACTGTCATAGAACTAGCACTGGGTCTTTGTGGCTACTTTATGGTCCTACGTTACTCATTGGACGCCAGACACTTTTAGTCATGATGTAATTTTGAGCACTGTTAGGGATGTATTATGAAGTGTATTATTGTATCTATCTATCTATCTATCTATCTATCTATCTATCTATCTATCTATCTATCTATCTATCTATCTATCTATCTATCTAATAAAGTTCTAATAAAAAACAAAAAATCAAAATATAAAAGACAGTGTACAACTTTCTCATCAATCTTGCACTAAATCATGAAATCTATTTTAAGCAAAATATTGCTTCATGCCTGCACAATGAAATATTTTAGGGTTGAAGGGGCGGGGCCCATAGTGACATGTATTTTCACTGGGGCCCCCAAACCCCTGAGGAAATGTGTTGATAATGATTTTCAAGTCTGTATCTCACTCAGCAGAAAAACAATGGAGCAATGACACTGTTGGAATAGCCTGAACAAAGCTTGTGTTTTTGTAGTGTGTTTACTGATTGGAGCAGGAGATGGATTCTTCAATTCCCAAACTGCAGTTATCTGTGTCCAACACTTATCTTATATCATCTGTCTAAAACATGTGAGTATGAAAGATGGGTCTGTCGGATAAGTCTGTTCATTCACAGACAGAACATATTTACAGATTTTAGGGGGATTAATGAAGAGGGAAACTCACTGCTTGATTTAAGTTAATGTGACAAAAAATAATAACCAAATAAAAGATGTCTGTGGTCCTCCCATGTTAGTTCTATGGTTGTTTTTCTGATTGCTGAACATGGACTGAACAGCGTTGAAATCTCAATTAATTTTCTAATTGTACAAGCTACATTTTTTTCTGACAAAGCTAAGATTTTTTACAAAATACTATCATAAATATTATAAGTAGTATAATAGTATTTTACCTGAAAATAACATTATGCACATAAAATATACACTGTAACAAATTTTACCATTAAATAACAGTAATACTGGCAGCTAGAATTGCCACCATCTTACTGTTATTCTACAGCTTTCCTACTGTAACCTACCATTACAGTTTCTTACTGTAAAATATATTACGGTATTGGGCTGTAAATAATGTACCATTTACAGGAAAATACTGTAATATTTTACAGTAAGTACCATATTCCAAGAAATAATATATTGCTGTAAAAACTACATAATGTAATATTTACAGTGTAACACTGCAAAAAGCAAAGATTTTAATGTTTCAAATTACATTTCAAAACACAAAATCATAAACATTGCAAGAAGTAGCTCAAACAAGAGATGACTTTATAACATTGAGCTTTTATTATATTCACAGTCAGACACATTCTGTGATTTGGTTCTTTTTTACAATGAAAATCCTGGGGACACAAAACCTGACAATTTATAACAGGGTTGTCGTACTCTAGACCTTCAGAACTATAGGACCTTATTTGAACATGAACAAAAAGTACAAATAACTCCAATCAAACTGCAAACCTTTAGGAAGGAATCGTATCATAGCAAGTCAGGAAAGACTCAGAGATATAAAGTTTGAATGAGGAGATAATGATGTAACGACAACAGAGTCATCAAACTTACAAGCGTCCTAGCTCATGGTTCAAGAAACGAAAATACCCTGCCCCAATGCATGAGGAGCTGTCTGCACCTTCCTTCTGGGGGGGATTTACAGTAACTTTGTTTTAAATTTGCTCCTTGAAGACCTTAATATTTACAGCATTATACTGTATTTACAAATAATAGCATGGTACTGTAGAAAATTTACAGTTTTTTTTTTTTACAGTAATTTGTTACAGTGCACAGCAAAAATCACAGGATTTTTCTTTAATTCAGTCAAAATGAAAGGTAACATTGACATTAGATTCATATTAATATCTGACAGTCACTCTTGAATGAACTTGTCTTAACTTATTTTACAACATTTTACCCTTAAATCTCTGAAATGTGTTCTGCATTTAAAATAAAAAACAAACATCATGTGACCTCTACTGTCACATAAATCCATTTGAGGTTTTCTGTTAATATGCCATATTTGAAGCTTGACCCCTCACTAAGGTTTGTTTTGTACTTTTGTACTTTTCACAGACCTTCCATGTACAATGGACTTCACCGACAGTGACGTTTTGCTGATGCACTTGAAGGACTCTTCCAACTCGGCCTAATAGGATAAAATCTGCTTGAGCCAGTTTAAGGCCAGCCCATTGATTGAAGGAAGCGTTTATGTACAATTTTATATTTACTGAGCAAAGCACTTCCACTCTAACAGGCTTCAAACCAGGAACCAGTTTTCATCCAATTTTCCCTCATCAAGTAGCCTTTTCATGAGAGTATAATCCACATTTGCTGAATGATTTAATCCAATTCTCAGCCTGAGCTACCAAGAGCCAGATGGAAAAAATTAAAATCAAAGAGACTTTTTTTTTTTTTTTGGTTCATTGAAATGGGTGGTGGCATTGAACTTAACAAGTCCTATCTAGATGCAGCAAACAGTGATATGTATGTGTAGGTCTTTACCTGTAGGTGTGATCACTGTTGGAACAGCCCACTAGTGCATGCTCCTGTCAGACTGCTGTTGTTAGGAACAGCTCAGTGGGCTTGATTAAACAGCCTGGGTCGGACTCACTGTGAGCCTTGTACATTGGAGGAGCTTGGTTCTGGGGTACTTGAAACTATTTGATCTTGACATAGCAGGTTAACAACATTCCCAGCTGTGGCGCAGCAGATCTCATTAAGCAGACGGAGCTAAGGTCACACTCTTGACCCAGGAATATTCAGCTGCACAGTGAAGAAAAGATGCTCTTCACATCCACCCTCGACATTATCAGTTAATGCCAAACATTAACTGAGTCCTTTGTCCTGCATGAATGTGATATGACGCCATAAGTATAGTCCTATTGTAAGAACAGCAGCAATAATAAGCCTATAGAAAAATGACAGAAAAGTAGGTTAGGTTCAGGCTGGATCTTTGTCTTTTTTTAACTCTCATGTAAAAGGTGATGCATGCTGGGAACTGAATCCCCACCTGTGGTATGTTTGCTCCAGATGGGGCCTAAAGTCTGGGCATCTGTTGGGCACAGCTCAGCTGGTTGCATCTTGAAAGCAGTGAAGTTACTCTCAGTCGCACCAGAAGACATACGTACCCATGCTAGTGGTTTAGGGTGAGACCATCTGAGGTGGTTCAGTTTGAAGCAGACGATGGTCAATTATAAAGGCAGTTTTATTTGTCCTGTACCATTAGGAGGTCAATACAAACAGCATTCCCTGTAACTCTTTCCATTCAGATTGAGTGTTTCAGAGGACAGGACTTCATTTCTTAAAGGGGTCATATTTTGCTAAACCCACATTTATTAGTCTTTGGTTCATTTATTGGTGTATTTAGACCCTAATAGTTCATAAAGTTTGAATGTGAACCCTCCAGGTGCTGCAGAGCTATCTTTATATTAATTTTGGCAAAAATGTAGTGGATTTCTACAACCTCTTTTAATTCCTTCTAAATTTGTTATGTCTATATCTAGTTATTATGACATTTGCACATATAAGGTCAAGACTTCTGACGAACATTTCTCCGAGTACGCCATAATTGTTTATCAGCAGCGGTTGTAGTCCATACTGAAAATACTGTATGTTCAGACTTCAAGCCCTTTACCTAAAATGTTCAGTTGTTCGTTGTATTAGTGAACACAAGGAGGGGATGGAGTGTGAAGTGGCTCATTTACATTTAAAGGGCCAGTGCTCAAAACGACCTGTCAAGCATCATTACTCAGAAATAGGGTTGAAGATGGACCTGTGGAGTTGAATTAATGAAGAATTTAGACCCAAACATAGTATTTACAGTTTATGTAGATCACAGGGAAATGTTTTAAAATGCATAATTCCATTTCCATTTTCCTTTAAAGTATTTATAGTGAAAAATACCTGTTATGTTGTCCACCAAACCAAATTTGATACATTGCTATTTTCAAATTTTCCTGCACCATATTGAATATTTTAATGACTTTCAAGTCATTTTAGTTGAGCATTATTCTTGAACCTCCTGGAGGTTTCTATATTTGTCACTGTTAATGACCATCATTCAACTCAGGTTCAGATGAATGAATCATCCTCTGTCCTTCAAGGAGGTCAGCCGTCATTTTTACGTTGTGTTAATCAGAGACGTCTTTTAAAACCACGTGGAACCTGAAGGTGTGTTTTTGTATTTTTGCAGCTTTTTGACATAACAGTATTTGATGCTAACTCCTGGCTAGATTAGCGGTTAGCCAGTTTATTTTATTGTGACATTAATAACATTTAGCATCTCTTTATGCTATATATTCTCATTTATAAAGCTGCATAGTTGTAGATTTATACAATGCCACAGTTAAAAATGGCTTTGGCCCAGTTTCATCTTTTATTTCTTTTAGTGCTAATTAATTAGTCGAGTGTAATTACATTGTACTGTAGGTGCATGTTCCCCAAGATTTCACAAAATGGCTTGTTAAAAGTTGCTTTGCTCGGTATAGAAAATCCATGTAAGCAGCATTTTAATGTCTGTTGTGCTATGGTATTGGTTTTATATGTAAAATCTGTGTGGTAGGCTGGTGGGAAAGCACTATACTAGATTCCAGTGTCTATCACCCAGCACCACAGACCACTCACAGGTAGAGAGACCTAAAAGGATGTAAACTGTTCAGATGAAAGACTTGTGCTTTTGTCTTTGTCCTCTGTACAGGTGATACTATTCCATTCCAGAACATCCTCTATTCTGCTTCCTGGAGTTATTTGTGTCTTTTTGGCAGTGACATGCTGCTGTATTTGCCATTAATGGGACTGTGGACATGCAGGATCTTTGCCACCAGGAGCCTCTAAGCCCTCCTGCACATCAGTCACATAAAGTGACTGGTCTGTGTTCTGCAGTACATCGGACTCTGACGTCATTGTACAGATGTGCAGTGGGAATGGCTTAGGCATCTACATGCTCATTGGCTGAAGCTCTCAATCCTCTCTGCTTTCTCCATGTTCTGATCGACACTAGTCTTTGTCTTTCACCACTTCCACGCCTGCCAGAGCATCACAAATAGGAAATTATATTTCAGTCAAGAGACCAATAGTGTTGAAGCAAGTGTATTCATTAGAACAAATCATTGTTGCAGAAATTAAACAGGCAATAAAATTTACTGTTTAAAAAACTCATTTTCATCCTAGCACAGATCACATGGTCCCATCGATGCACTCCATGCAAACACAAAAACTGTTCATTAACCCATAGACCCAAACATCCACCGTTGACTAAAAGCATCTACTGATCTAAACTGTTTAATAACTGCTGATCCACTAATCCTGTCAATACATGTAAATAATTGGTGTAACATGAAGTTTGTCATCTTTTTATGGTCATCAGATATGACCATTTGGAAGTTACGAGACACCATAGTAAATGTGGAAACACTGTCATCTTCTACAATATTGATTCACCAGTTAAATCCATGGATAAATAACAGTGGATGTAGACACTTGGTTTATGTTCAGTTATTGATATATTTTTCTGAAAAAGTTAATTTTTATTCAGTTTTCTCTATGTCTGATATAAAATCCCTCAACTTTAATCTGAGCTTTAATGGACATATACATGATTAGTAAATTAAATATGAGAAAATACAGGATTTTCACTGAAAAATAATCAAAATAAAGAAGATGATATGCAAATAAATGGTGATAAATCATTTAAGAAAGGTTAATGTAGAAAAAAAATTACTTGGGAAGTGCCACAAAAGTAGTGCTGGGTCTTTACAGGTTAAACCAACCCTGGAGTGAGTGTGTTTATACAGTATGAGTGTGTCCCATGTGTATGTGTGTCTTATGGAGGTCTTCACATCTCCTCCTCTAGATTCTGATATCCTCTCCACTTGAATCCCTTAAGAAGAAAAGCACACAGGCCTGTTTTATCAATCAAAGAGCTCAAACAAATTGATTTTGGTTTTCAAGGCTGTATTTGATCAGGTCATGGTCCTAATCTACAAAGTATGTAGCCTTTGACAGAAACGCCACACAGCAGCAGTGATAATAAGCATATTGAGATAAGAGGCATCTGTGTTTTTCTATGAAGAAGAATTTTGGTAAGGATGTGCGATGTTGCTTCGAAAGGTCTTATTAAAGGCAGATAGGAATTCCTCATTAAAACCCCAGCTGTAGAGTAAGCCCACATACACATAACAATGACCCGTAGGAAAAATGGTGGGAGTGTGAGTGTGAGTACTATCAGGTTACCGCTATCAGTGTGGTAACCTGAGGATATATATGTAAATCACACATTTTTATTCACTCTGCATGTGTGTACGGCACATTGCAATCTCCTAGCTGAGTATTTAGCTTCAAGTACATTTTGTCAAACACTTAAACTGCAAATGAGTCGCAAACAAGGAAAAAAAAAAAGAGTGGCAAATTGTCCATACATAATGAGGATTTGTTGATTACAGTTTATTCTGTAAGACAATGTAAAGAGTTAAAACCGGTGTGGAATAAAGAGAGACAGGTTGAACGCAAATATTAAACGTCTAGTCCTTCGAATAAATTCTCTCATGCCGAGAGAAAGCATCTTATTGCTCCAACATAACATCATTGCAACTGAATATCTCAGCCCTGAACAACAATGAAGTCAGATTAATTAGTTTAATAAAATATTCAGAAAAATAAGAAGATAAAAAGCAATAATTCTGGTAATAGGAGATAAGGCAGACAAAAGAGGTTGTAAAATAATGAAGCCAGATAAGAACGTAGTCTTGAAAATGGCTTGAATGTCTTGCATCATATATCTTGTATTCATACAGATTGTTTGTGTTTCAGCGACATGTGATGAACCAGACCATAAATAGTTACAGACACTGGTTGGTCTGAGCCTGGACTCAGTGAACATTACTATGGACAAAAGGATGAAGACCAAAATTTGAAGTGTTCTGTCTCTAAAGGAATATCCACTCCATAGCATCCTTAATGAACCTAAAAGCTCCTTCAGTGAGTGAATCGTGATGTTCCGGTGTTCTACTGAGCGTCTCAGGAATTCCTTTGTCTCTGCTGTTGTGCGGTTTTATAATGAGAATTTTATTGGAAATTGTTTTCGTGGTTGTATGGTTTTTATACTGAGAATTTTTTTTCTGAAATTGCTATTTAATCTGAAATCCCTATTTATTTGAACTGCTATGTTATTTGAAAAAATGTTCCTGTTATGCAGTTTTATAATGAGTATTTTATTTTGAAAATGCTATTTTATTTGAAAGTGTTTCTGCAATTGTGCAGTTTTATAGTGAGAATTTTATATGGGATTGCTATTGGGTTGTTGCACTGATGGTCTGTAGCAGAGTCCACAATAATGTGTTGTTTTTGTACTGTGTGATGAATATTGTGAATCTGTGGTATTTTTATTTCTCCATTTAAGGATCAATCAATCAATCAATCAATCAAATTAGAGGTAAATTATTTTTAATATCCAAAAAAAAAAAAGAAAAAAAAAAAAAAGAAATGAAAATATATCATGTTAGTATGGCAGAGAAAAGCAGAAAATAGCTGAGCATACACTGAATAATAAACATGTTAAAAAATGCTGTCCCGAGTTGAATTTGCTGCATATAGTAAAGCTTCACACACAACTGTTCCCTGCTTGAAGTAGTTGCTGAAGTGCGCATTTGATATGTTGGAGTATATGATAAATCACTGCAGGACTGCAGGATCGTGGACACTTTAGGCATGTTGAAATTAGCACACTACCAAGCACACTGTCAACCACACACCCTTAACAAGCTGACTAGAGACTAGAATGTTTAAGGCGTTGTCATGTTCTGGAGAACTTACTGTATTATTGAGCTCCCTAAAGACCTCCACTGTCAGCTGAAGCAACTGACAAATCTGTGCTCATCCCCAGGGTGGAGCCAGATTAAAGAACAAGTCAAGGATGTAGAAGTACTAAGAAAAGGGCTCACTCTACCTCAATTTATTGACAAGAAATGGGACATTTTAAGGTAGATTGTTTAAAAAGAGACTTGTGTGTTTTGACTTTTTATGCTAACATTCCTCCGACAAAGTTTGGTGAGCAAAGCTTATAGTTTCTCGTCATCTCCTGTGTGATAGCTCAGTCTCTCGCTGAAGGGTCCCTCCAGGCCTCACAGCACTGCCACCCTCCATTAGAAAACCTGCCACCGCCTAATTGGGCCTTTTCCCACTGCTGTATACTGGGTAACAAATTCCACTCCCTGTTATTAACATCAAGAATTTATGTCTATCTGCAGTAATCTCACTCAAATGAGTCACTTTACCGCTCTGTTCATACAACTAGACATTACAATTTATTCTGAGGAACATGCAAACAATTAAGAATTCAATTGCTCTTGCCAGTACTTCTCGTGTAGTGACTATTTATGGGCTCCACCTAATGCTGAGAGCTCAAAGAACTTGTAAGGTTCTACATAACACCCCCATCATCTCTGCTGGTGTCAGTAATGGTTGTCCCTCCCTGCATGGGAGCATCTTGGAAATGAAGGTCTGAAACAAAGCAGCAGCAGAGGCATATCGATCCAGCCACGAGTCATGTGTGGGCAGACAGTTGTAATGGACATTTCCCTCACCCTGTCACTGCTGAAACTTTAGAGAGCTTTGTCGAGGGTACGGTGTGAGCAGTGTGTGTGGAACGCCACACAGTCGATAAGATGTGGAGGAAAATAGATGCTCTGGAGCAAAAACAAGGAGGCACGTTATCTTGATGTCTTTTACAGCAAGGTAAAACTCCTCAAAGGCCTTGTCTTACACACCTCCATATACTGTTTTATTTAAAAGTAAAACCTCTAGTAAGTCACAGTGATGAATAACGTATCCTATAGGTATTTCCATAAGAAAATATGTTTTACCTGAGACTGAAGAATACATATCCAGCATCTACTGTGTGCTGCATATGCAGGTGTGTAAAAACATTGTTCAGCAGCCAGGCTTAAAACCTACACACACAGGCATGCACGTGCAAATCTGTGAACATCTGCAGAACAAGAAAGATTACTATGAGTAATATTGGAATGTTTTGGGCTTCATGATCCATAAATCATGTATTTGAATTTCCCTCAGGATTAATAAAGTATCTATCTATCTATCTATCTATCTATCTATCTATCTATCTATCTATCTA
>JAPTGZ010000005.1:22770528-22784211 GCA_029814645.1 Fowleria isostigma | reverse complement strand
AAAATTATTAAAAATAGCTGTTTCCCCCCGCACCACTGTGAACTGACTACGTCTCTGCACATCTTGAAACCCTGAGTTCATTAGCTGAGGCATCTGTAATCATCAGAGGCTTTGTTTCAGTGCTGTTTGTGTTTATAGATAGATGGTGCTAGTCGGTCATTGCTGTGCTTCTTATTTTAATACACCTCTGTTTTGCTTGCCTGGTCACTTCTGTGGGCTTCATTGAGGAGGAACAGGCTGTTTTCACACCAGTCCTGCAGACTTCTCACTTGGCTAAAAGTGGTATTGGAGAAACATGGGTGTAAGATGTTGAGAATGGAGACTCTCACATTGTTGTATTTTTAGGTTTGATTTTAAAATGTAGAAAGTGTGTAAGTATAAACACAGGGCCAAAGGTTTGTCAGTTTGCTAAGATTCAGTGTTTTTCTTTTCTGTAATGGATTTTGCTGGTGTTTGTTTTCATGCTTTGCTTGCTATTGCTCACCTTGGGAGTCCCAGCCAGTGCCAGTAAGACACCTAAAGGTTACCACAGAGACAAGGCAATGAATTGGTCTGGGTGGGGTGAAGAGATCCTGTGTTTCCATGGTGATGAGAACCATAAGGGAGATGCAGGAGTGGATAATTAAGGAAATGAGCTGGAAAAACCTCAAAGGGATCCTTAAGGGTTGAAAGAAGGAGACTAAGTAATGCACTGTAGTTATATGATGGTGGACTTCACTTTTAGAAACAATGGGGGACAGATGCAAACCACAGTGTCCAGTTTCATCAGTGATGAATCAAAATACCAAGTAGGGAAGAATTCTGAAAAAGAGCTTTGCTTACATTACACAATAAATAAATTTCCCCATGGGAAGTGTTTAGTGTAGATCTATTTATCTACTTGTCTCTTTATGCCTATGTGCGTGTGTGTGTGTGTGTGTGTGTGTGTGTGTGTGTGTGTGTGTGTGTGTGTGTCTGTGTGTCTGTGTGTCTGTGTGTTTGTCCTTATTCTTTCATTGTACACTGTAGTCTTGTTTGTTTTTTAGCTGTAGTAGACTGCATTCAGAAAACATCTGATGATTTGTGAACACTGTTTTTATTAGAACATCTTATTTTTTTAAACAATAGAATAATTGATGTCCACAGAAAACACTGTATGTGACTGGTAACTACAAAGTTGTTTTTAAGGGTTTTGTGCATAGATGCGTTATATGTAGTGAATGAAGCCAGTATGCACAGCCCCCCCCGCCCAAAAAAAAGCAAAAAAAACAACAAAAACAAGTACTTGGGTAAGAGGGAGGAGAAACCAAGAGATTGTTTGATGAAACTCACCAACCTATTGCTAACTTATTAAAATCAAGGTTGACTAATTAGTCATGATAACAGGGTTCCCGTGGGGTCTTAAAAAGTCTTAAAAATCTACATTTAATTCCTTAAAAAAGGTCTTTAAATTTGATATGGTAAGTCTTAAGTCATGTTGCCATAAACTTATTTGCTGTGTTGTGTTTGAATGCGTCTGTTAAATTTCCAAACTGCAAAGAAAGTAACATCAGTCTACTTGGTTCAACCCGACAATTTATGTTGAAATTAGGAACCAGTTATCGCCAGCTTTACAACCACCAGTGATTAATGACTCAATGGGCCACTGTCTTCATACTTTTATGCGTTCTGAACATTGGAATGAGTGTTTCTCAATGAATCCACCAGTGGGCGCCGCTCTTAATTACTGGCCAAATACCACGAAGAAGAGTAAATATTTTTGAGCAGAAGAGGAAGAAAGTCAATTACAAACATGGCGATGACAGAGGAGGTTTTACTAAAGTGGATACTAATGTTAATATTGACAAGGGTATAAAATCTCAACACTGCCTCCATGGTTCTCGGTGGTACTGCTCCAATTCATCTATCTGGATATGTATCCGCACACTTCTAGGAAATGGACAGAATTATGCACATAATACACGCAGGGGACGGACAGAGCGCTCCATATCTGGCTGCCTTTTTAACGTAAAGCATAAATAAGCCCATATCCTTCCATCCATTCTGTGAACCACTTGGTCCTTGTGAGGGTCACTCAGAGTGCCAGAGCCCATCCTGGCTACCTATGGGCAGGGTACACCCTCGATGTGCTGCCAGTTCAATGCAGGGCTGATGAACAACCATTCACTTTCACATTCTCACTTACAGGTGATTTAGATTGTTCAATTAACCTGTGAAGTGTCTTAGGATGGGGGGGGGGGCACCATATTAGCAGAGAACCCATGCAACATGTAAACTCCATACATAAAGGCCTATGTCAGTTAGTACTGGATCTGAACCCAGGACCTTCTTTCTGTCAAGTGATAGCACTAACCACAGCACCAATGACAATGACAAATCATAATCAGACCAGCCAGTTAAGATGTTAAAGGTTTAGATGTGGTAGATAGACAATAGACAAACAATAGACAGGCGTGTAGAAATATTAGGTGTAAATATGGTTTAGCTGTGTTTAAAACCAAACCGTAAATTACCAAACGAGCTAGCATAGTATCTACCTCCGGCAGTAAAGATACATGTAAATCTCTTCATAATCACTGAAATCATGATCAGACCAACTAGCTAAGGTTTTAAAGGTCTACAAATGTCTGTCCTAGATTGGTGTGTTGAAATATGAGGTGTAAATATGAGGTGTAAATATGCTTTAGATGTGTTTAAAGCTGAACTGGGAACTAGCTGGATGGGATACAGCCACCGCTGCTGATGTCATACTCGGAGCATGGTTGTCAAAAGTCTTGACCTTCTTTGTGCAAATGTAGCTATGTAAACTACTGATAAACTGAGACAAACTAAGAAGAAATTTTAAAAAAGTTGTAGAAATCCACTCAATTTCAGCCAAAATGATAGATAGATCTACAGCACCTAGAGGGTTAAAACTCAAATTCTATGAATTATTAGAACAAATAAATAAATAAATGAACAAATAAATGAACAAATGCACAAATAAATAAATCTCTACAAATGCACTGGCTGAGGTCTGCGATCTCCAAGTGCTTTTCTAGTTTTCTATTATTTTCTATTGTATTAAGTTAAGCAGGACTGAATTCTATTAAACACAGGTATTTATTTTGTTGTACTTGAAGTTAAGCCAGACAGAGTTCTGTTAAAAAACTATTTTTATTTGGTAAACTTAAACAGGATAGGTCTAAGAAATATAATTTTTTATTCTGTTAATTTTGTTATTTGCATTAAAAAAATACATTGTAAATAATAATTGTTTTCCATGTATTCATAGCTCACACAAAACATGCAACACTAATTAAAATCAGGTTTCAATAAATACCTTTAAAAATTGTCTCACACACAAAAAAAGGCTAAATAAATTCACCGCCAGCCCTGCCAAGGAGGTGTCCTTATGGGGTTTTTTTCTGGAATTTGGCAACACTATTCTTATCAGTTCTTCTTCATTGTCCTGTTGCTCCAGGTCAGACTGTGATTAAGACCTATGAGGCTGAAGGCTAGTTTTCTGTTTTTGCCATTATTACCACCACAAAGGAGGTTATGTTTTTGCCTCTATTTCTATGTCTGTTAGCAACTTTACGCAAAATCTACTGGACGGATTTGAATGAAACTTTCAGGACATGATGGAAATGACACAATCAATTAGATTTTGGGAGTGATCCGACATTTTACTCTCGTCCAAATGCGGTCATTTGTTTCGAATGGTGCTCGTCATGTCTCTCCTCTCCTCCATGTGGGTGTGGGTGGGGCTACCTGCGCTTCACTGAGCTGTTGTGTGCAGCAGGAAGAGGGGCCAGGTACCGGGGGAGCGCACTCCACGTAGTCTGTCTGTTGTCTGTTAGCAACTTTACGTAACACCTACTGGACAGATTTTGATGAAATTTTCAGGACATGATGGAAATGACACAAGGAATAATCAGTTAGATTTTGGGAGTGATCAGGATCACTGCCTGGATCCAGAATTTTTTTAAAAGAATTCTTTAACATTGGGAGATAGGACCATTTTCGACATTTGTACATATAACATCACAAAAAAAAACAATAGTCAGGGCACTGATACAAATAAATGTAGGATTATTACTTTGGTTGTAGTCGCAATATGGGGGGAACTATCATGCTTGGTCTGCGCTCTCCAAGTGCTTATCTAGTTAATTATAAATTATAATTTTTCATTATTACTAGACCAGTGTACTGTATCCTGAAAACTACAAAAAATGGCTGAACAGCACAGTAAACATCCTGGAGGGGGTGGGGGGTCATTGTATTCAAAGGGCCAGCGCTCAAAATAACCTGTTTCATTTCATCAGTCATAAATGGACTTGAAGATGAACCTGTGGAGTTGAATTAATGAAGAATTCAGACCCAAACATAGCATGTACAGGTTATGTAGACCACAAGAAAGTTTTAAAATGCAAAATTCTATTCTAAAAAGCATAATATCCCTTCTTTAACTATGTGTAAGAACCATAATGTGATTTCAACGGGTGAAGTTTACAGTTTTCTGAACAGGGAAATTAGCTCCAGAGGCCAGGCTTTACTCGACTGTAAGCATGTTTATTTCTGTAGTAACAATCGATGGTGACTTTTTTTTAAGGCTGGCTCCTTAAGTGACCATTCAAGGAACTACGGTTTTCGACATGTCCATGTTGGCTTCACATTATGGCCCCAGAGGCTACCATTTGGTTTTGTGTCCTAACTGAAAATTCTTTTCCCTTACTACAAACATTGAACATTAATTTTACCTGGGGCTTAAATGTTGAAAGCTTGGTACTAATCATCATAATGAGAAATCATTACACATTGTGTTGACTGATCGAGCCACCACGGGGAGGGGGTCACTCCAGAGAAGTGTACACTTGGATACAGATCACTGTGCTAAAAGAGCACAGTGTATGCTTGGCAGAATATGTGATGGATGTTCTGACAGAAAAGGTACAACGGAGAATAATGAAATGTTTGACTGTATTGTTTGAGGGAGGATGCGTATAGAACCTATTGGAGCTCAGTCACAGTGAGAGCTTCTACAGATCAATACTTTTTTATTAATGTTGTATTAAATTTCAATGACCAAATAGTCATTTTGTTGCTTCTCTGATTCCTGTCTACTTTACTGTGCATAATTTTACTTCCACCACATGGGTTTCACACCACTCTTCTTTTTACTCCTTAGCTGTGCTCCTTAAGCAGCTACTGTATTCAGAGATTTAAGGAACTTTATTATCACACCAGAACACATTTACACTTGAGATTAGAGCTGCACAATATATCATTTGAGCATCGTCAACCCAATGTACATTTGTACAATAGTCACATAACAGGTCCTGCAATGTGGGAGGTTAATGAACTCAGTGTGTTCTCATCTAATTTCAGTTGTACCTGACACACACCATGATCTGCCAGTTACAATAGTTCTTAATCAGTTTAGAGTGAGTCGCTGGTAACAACACTGGAAAATGCACAATGAACAAGAAAAAGTACCGAAAATGAAATGACTTGGTGTCTAAAAGAAAAGCAATGTCAGTTATCTGGAATTATTTCGGCTACAGAAGAATGATATGATAAGTTCTGTGTCGACAATGTTTTACACTTGTTGCCACAGCGAGAGGTAACACAACTAATTTGTTTATGTCAGCACCACACAGCTATTATATCCTCCTGAGTATTTTTCATATCACAATATATAGTGCAGTGTTAAAAAAAATTACAATGTCAGTTTTTTACAATACTGTGCAGCCATCTCATGTCCCTACATGAGATGGCATGAAATGTGGTACTCGAGGTCCCAGATTTAACCCACTAAAAAATCGTTATATAAACAATATGTACATTTTAAAAAAAGACTTGTATAAAAACACTTGTGCATGTACAAACATGTGAGTCTGATTGGCCACTGGGCTGAAATGGACTTAACCTGTATATGACAACTCCAGTGTGGTAACACTGTCAAGATGTGATTTCTTTTCTTACAATGTGAGTTTTACATGGTCAGTGGAGAAAAGCAGAGACACTGGAGCACAGATGGCCTGTGGGTAACTGATGAGAGAGAGGGAGACACAGAGACAATGTCCTTGACCTTCACACACTGACTCATCGATGGCTGCTCAATACATGCCATAAGGAAGCACCCCAAATGCATAGACAGAAATATGTGTACATGCACTAACACAATTCCTGTAAATACAATCTGCACATATCTAATGGGACAGATTTAATATAATAACACGTACATGTTCCGTGCTCTTTTTTTTTTTTTTTTTTGCACTCGTTTACCATTTTCCTTGTGGTGAGCACACGTCCTTAAGTGGCTGTGATCACACCTGATTCATCAGCGACTTATGTTTGCATTACTGTTGCCCCATTTTGTGCATGTCTAATCTCTAAATCTGTCTGTTAAATTATGGAGGAGAAAATCATCCCCACTGTTTCAGGCTGCCAGTGTCTATATGATCTGTTCGCAATATCCTCAGCTTCTACAGATAGCTTTATCAACACAATATAACATGCTTAACTGAGGGTTGGGGGTTTTCTGCAGAGGCCGGGTTCGTTCTGTCTGAAAGCTCCCGCAGACATGTGATGATGTACTGGGTGTGATCACAGGCAGAGAGCCACTGTACACATATTTTTCTTAAACACTGGTCTCTGTGCTGTGTAAAGATGAGTCATATTAAAAAGGCTAATGAGTTTGTCTGATCCACTGTGCCTTTTATATCTCTGATGCCATGCTGAGACACAGCGCCTAATGGGAAATGTGACTTTGTGAAGTGTTGTAGACCAGGTGAGCTAATGGTACGTTAAATCGATGCAGTGTGTATGTGTGTATGTATGTATGTGTGTTAGCAAGAAAAAGAGAGATGTGTGTAATTTGAGTGCATGTGAGTTAATACCAGCATTGTAGATACATGATTATTTTATACAATAAATGTATTCCCCATACATTTCAGAAACTGTAGTGTATGAGGAATATATTTATAAACAATAAAGGTAGTCGCCATACATTACAGTTTTTGAGAAAAAATATGCTTAAATTGTATTTGCTAATAAAAATCATTTACAAAAAGGTAACTTTCAAATACGGTCACTGAAAAAATTAGTACAACACCCTATGTTTTCTTGTTTATTTTAATGTCTGGTACAACTAAAGGTACATTTGTTTGGACAAATATAATGATAACAACATAAATAGCTCATAAGAGTTTAATTTCAGAGCTGATATCTATCCATTTTATCCATGGTTTTCTTGATAATAACCAAAACCACATGTTTTTTGAACAATATTTATGGCATTGTACTGACAAAATAGTGCTTTTAGACATTCCATGTTTTCTTTTCTGTCTGTTTTAGTCTCATGATACACACAGGAGTTGGTACTTGATTTCATGGATGACTTTTGATGGTCTAATAATTTTTTTTGCGACTGTATATGCTTATCAATAAAAAGCGTATGTAGGATATGATGAGATTTGTGGAATTTCAGCAGGATTTTACATAAGTCCATGCAGTAATGCCTTGTTTTGGAAGATTTCTGGACAACACAGGACAGTAAAGCTATTGGGATGAATTTTAGTAAAAGAAAAAAAAAAAAATCAAGAAAATAAAAGCCTACTAGCAACTGTCTCTATCATTTGACAAAATAAGGATTAAATGTTAAGCTTTTTATTGGATGTATTGCTATTAATATTAACTTTGGCAAGTCTGCATTTTAAATTGTAAAGTCATAATATTTTTCTTCTGAATTTAGAAACAGCCTCCAGCATCACTATCAGAGGACAAAAGTATAACATTTCCTGATTTTTATTTGTCAAATATTGTGCTTCATGTTAGGAACAAAACGCAATACCTTGGGCATGTATATTGTATTTTCAGAGGACTTGTCTGATGATGACAACATAAATAAACAATGTAGAACGGTATATGCTCAGGCAAACACACTGGCACGCACATTTGGATCCTGAACGGACAAGGTGAAACTAATGTTTAAATCCTATTATACGCCTGTGTACACAGCACACCTCTGGTCCAATTATAAAAAAGGAAATTTGCAAAGGCTGCAGGTGGCCTACGATGACACTTTGCATGTGCGTCTTAGAAAACCGAGATGGACTGGCGTGAGTGAGATGTTTGCTGGAATAAACACGTTGCAGGCCACGCTGCAGATGTTCATGTATAATTTCATCTGTCGACTGAATAAGACTAATTGTGTCACCGGTTGATATCAGATGCCGTTCACTGCCAGTCCAGGATTTGGAGGCACTGGTATAGTTGCCTTGTCGAAGTGACCTTGTAATTGTTTATTGTTTTTATTGTGTTTTTCTGTCTATATTGGACCTTGACTCTGGAAAAAAATTTAATTGATTATTTTATGGTAATCAGTGTTGAGTGTTGTGAGGTTATCTCTGCCTGGTTTAAAGGTGTGAATTTAGGAATTTTCAGGTTCATTGATCAGGATTAATTTATTAATATCACATTACTTATTACATTTTTAGCAGAGTAATTAGTGATCTGTAACCTATTTCATCTTAAAGCAAACCAATCCAACAGTGATTACCAATGCTCTTTTTTATTTACTTGTGAAATAAGGATCTAAGAAGAAGCTTATTTCAAGCTTATACACTCTATGTACAGTGGTAATTACATATACATATACAATAAAGCGGGTTCAGAAAATGAATGAATGAATATTCAGTACTGTTTATATACATCTCCTTACGTGTTCACAGATATACATGGAAAAATTAATAAAAAAAACAAAACAGAAAAACACCACATGCACAAAATTTACATGAGCAAGTCTGCATAGAGAAATATACACAGGAAATACACATATAGAATTAAACATGACAAATATATGCAGAAAATATATATTAAGAATTATACATCAAGAATTATACATAGATACAGATTATTTTTACAAAATTACATTTTGTCAAGGATGTAATTTTGTATTCACAATATTCCTTTTATTCTTTTGTTTACTTCTGGAGTCATAAAGTCACAAAGTAACAACAGACTGAAAAGTACCCACTGTAAATAATGTTATTTCAAACTTACATGGATGGTTATTTCTTTCAGAATCTCCTAAAAGAGATTATTTTCTGAAACACGGCACACAGCGCTGACCTGTAAATTACATAAGGCAACATGACCCAGCTTCTCCCTGTTTTTATTCTTCCCTTACTCTGCTTTGTCTTTATCCTTTTCACCTTACCGCCAGCACTATCCCTCTCTTACATACACACATCAGGCACACTCTCCATCGCTCTCGCTTGCGCACAGACATACACACACACGCACACACACACACTACTCCCTCACTCTCAGAGCTCTTCTATCTCTCTGGTGCTTGCACTTTTCATGCACTTCTTAAAATCTCTCCCAGCTGGCATTTTTGTCTCTCACTGGTACATTTCAATCTTACACAAGCTGATACTTTTTTCCCCTATTACACATGTACACAGATCCTCACAGGTGGAGACACATTTTATCACCCTCACTGAAAGGCAGTACACACATGTACAAATATGATGTATTCTGTAGTAAAGAGAAAAACACACACACAGGTGCACACACTGTACTCCCATTGCTTCTTGTGGTTTGACCTCCCTCTGTTTGATTAAGGACTACCTGTGGGAGGCATGTGCTGACTGACCTGGTCACAGCATGCCACACACACACACACACACACACACACACACACACAGACACACACACATATATACACAGACACAGACACACACACGCACATAGACACATACACAGACTCACACACATGCACATATATACACAGACTCACACATAGCAGCTCATGTTGTGATTGGATGAGCGCGTGTCCCTGGCCCAGGCACCACAGTTTCCCTGGAGCTGCCTGCCAAGAAGTGATGTCACCATCTCTGTTTAGACACATCTCATCTCTCCCTTCAACAAGGGCAAAGCACAAAGCACTGGGCTGCCTTTGTCTTTCTCAGTGTCACACACATACTATACACACTGCAGACTCTACATGCTGACATGTAGGAACAGCGGCGGGAGCGTGTCCTCTCTGGCGTGCTTATGTGATCTATGTAGTAATGTTGTCTTGCCTCACAAGTGTGCATCTGTTATTGCACATGCATCACCATCTAAATTCAATTCAGCACCCTCTAGCTATGCCCTCAGGTGAACACCAAACAGCCGGTGCTGCAGCTCACCTAACTGTTACTATGAAGGAAGCACTGTGAGCACTACATTGTGGGTGGGTGAAATCTGTGGCCTTCACTGGCAGCTAAACCCCAACTGCTCCTGTAAAGGTTTCCAAAGGCCAAAAGTACAAGGCAGAACATAATGTGGTGAGGAGCTTGCTATGCTTCCAAATCACTATGCTGCTCTCATAGTCAGGCACAGTGATGTCACTCTTTCTCATGCTGCTGTGCAAGCTGTGAGACTTGCAAAGTCCTTTTTTATGTTTCATGTCTCACAATCGTAACTTCTTCCCTCAAAAAATAGAAATATTGAAGTTCTGATGAATTTGTATCCAATTATAAAGAAAAGTTGTTGATATGTTAGTATTTTACTATTTTTATGCACTGACACATGGATAGCAAGAGGGAAATACATCAGAATGTGATGTAAAATATCTGTAAACATTCAGTTATTCATTTATTTATAACCACCTAGTCTTCTAGAAGGTGGTGAGGGATGGAGGCTGGAGCTTATCTCATCTTATATTAGGTAAACACAGGTTGGACCCAAGACGTTAGCCTCGCCAGCCATCCCGTTTTCTCAGTGTATTCAGTACTAGTGATGTGTGGATTGGTATTGAACTATCAATATCTCCAATACCAGATTACACTCTAGAATTGATTTGCAAATCAAAATGTCAATACTTTTGATACATTGGTAATTTGAGGTAACACAGTGTAAAGTAGGTAAAGTATTGGGATTTTGCCTAAATGATACATGATTGGTGGGAACTACTTCTTGTTCTGCCTGGGTAAGTGTGTGCTCCTTATACTTCTAAGTCCGTCCTTCCCAGCTCTAAGTAAACTAGTAGAGAGATACCTGTGAATGACGTCCACTTCTGTACCAGCAGAGAGTCTTTCCAAAGGCAGGAGAGGTTCTGAGCAAAAAAGCAGAACAGACTAAAGGGAAAAAAAGTAAATATGCTATTGTTCCTTAACAAAAACTTGTGAATGAGGGAAAGTGTGGATGTTGATGCTTTTGTTGAAGTGTTACATGTTCAATATTTTCATGTTTCATGTTAACATGTTCATGTAACATGAATTCAGATTCAGAAAAAACTTTATTTGTCCCCAGGGGGTCAAGTTTTCATTCTTATAAAAGTTCTTAATAATTAAACAATAATTACTCTCATGTCTTGTATTTATGAAGTTATAATTTGAAAAGCACTATTTTTTTCATTAGATTTTTCAGACATTAAGTGTATTTGTACAAAATACCATTATCAAATCATTCTCGTTGAAACCAGCCTGAACTTTACGCGGTGTGGGATCAGAAAGGAAATCTGTGGTATCGAACATCACTATTCACTGCTGAGGAAATGGTCTGGAACTGCTCCATTCACGGTGAATTATGCACAATCTGTTTTATAAAGAGCCAATCACAAGTCTGGGGGACGGGGGTTTCGCAATGCGTCATACACATTTTTGTCGCGAGTCCAAATCACTTCCAAGTCCACAAATTTCTTTACAACTGTTGTCAGTTGTTTGATTCAAAAATAAAGATTGAATTATAGATTACACCCTGTATTGTTAAGATTCCCTGACAAAGGTGTCATGTCTTTCTTATCTGTGATTGGTTTACCTGGTGCCTGTTAGTGCCGCCTTCATGTTTGGATTCAAGCCCCCTGATTCCAGGCCATCACCTCAGTATTGAATACACTGAGAAAACGGGATGACTGGCCAGGCTACCAAGACGTGTCATCATTTCTTTACAGGGCTACATCTGTAAACATGGTAAAAACAATATTTACATACAGCAGAAATATTTCACCAACCATTTAAAATTCATTTTTATTGGATAAGCATAAAACCCCATGGAAACTAGAATGCATGCTCCAGGCTCTGGTGAAAAAGTGCAGAACTGTGCATGTCCGTCATCCACCCAAACTACTTCTGACGTACTGAGGACAGACCTGACAGTTAGGTACTTCACAAAACTATAATGCTGATACACACATATTAGGAAATGTTGGTTTGATGTAAATAGAGACATTATACTGTATGTATCTGTGGTTTGTAGGAATGTAATGTAGCAAACATATTTTTCTGATGTTTGTGTTGTGTTGTAACTTTGACAAAAATGAATATGGATGAATATGACGCTGTGGATGAGTCTTTTTAGTTTTTTTAGTGATGTAAATAAGCTCTAATGTGGCAACAGTCGTGGATGAGCATCAAACTGACCACAATAGAAAATGAAAACATTAACACCCACATTCATGAAAGTAAATATGAATTTACCACCAAAAGCAAAACATCAAATACACACTCATAGTTGTTACTAACATTTGAAAAAAGATAAAGATCAAAGTCCATAATAGTTGAGGTTAGGGGGACTAGGTAATGTTTGGTTGGTTACTGAAACTAGAAAGATCACCTTGAAACATATAGATAATTCAAAAAAGAACACAAACTGACCCTGTCTTCAGAAGTCGACTTCTGTATTTCATATATTTCATTAATGATAACCCCTGACTGGCTGCAGCCTGGAACCATCATACTCCAGTCTGAAATCTGTCTATGAACTCTGCATCTTAAGCACCTGGGAGCCTCAGTCTCAGTTATAGGCTTCAACATTGATATTTAAATGCCAAGTGGTGCAGCATATGTGAAGAGATGTATCTGTGAGGGGGCTGACATTTCTGTGGAGGAAAGAGGGGGTAATGAGAGGAAGAGGGAGGAGAGGAAGGATCTTAAGTGCTACAGTGAGAAGATGGCTAAGATTGTGGCGTGTATGTTTAAGTGTGTTCACTGTATTTGTATATGTGTTTGCATGTGAGGGATTGCGTCTGCTCCCCTACCCATGAGTGTATTTGTGTGCAGTGACTATAAGGGTTGTCATGTGACAGATAGAGGGGTAGAAATAGAGGTCATTGGTTATGCAAGTCATGCATGTCACGTCTGTATGACTATTTTCAGAACTGAATAAATGTAGAGCTTATACAGAGGGAGATGATTCCTATAAGAATTGTGTTCACTCCTTCTTAAATACAAACATACAGTGGTGGGAAAAGGATTTTCGGACACCCTAAAATGTTACGTAGTCTCAAATATTATCATGAAATATTTGTATTTCAAATGTTTTTATTTGAGTATATTGTCACATAATTGCATATTTACTGAAAACACATTGGGCCAGATTTATTAAGATCCCATTTTGCTTGTAGTAATGTACGAGTGCTATCTGGAATTTTGCGTGAGGGGTTGGACCGTGGTTTGCGGGTGATTTATCAAGATTTCCTGCGTAAATGTTAGAGACCACCCTATTTAAATGAGGTTTTTGTGTGTGTTTACATAAACAGTGCTGCACAATGGAGACAGTATATTGCAACACAGGATATACCAGCATTAATGGTAACAGTCCACTACAATGATCATACGCAAGAAAATGGAACATTACCAGGAGTTTTGAGAGAGAAAGTTATGTTACATTGTGGTACTTATGGTCCTGTTTGGCAATGTCTCTTCTGCACTGGGGATAGCTGTCATC
>JAPTGZ010000005.1:22749813-22760365 GCA_029814645.1 Fowleria isostigma | reverse complement strand
TTACCTGAGAGTGAAAGACGGTACCAACAAACCAGACACACAAAACAGAGTAAGTTATCAATTAGCACTGTCATATTGATGGACAAATATAGACAAATATCACAGCCTCAGAGATGCATCATAACTGCACATCATGTTCAATGACAAAATGTGAATACAGTTGGTCATCTAAGATACTTAATTGCATTGTTAGTCAATTGTACTGCTGTGTCAAAGCTGAGTATATGGTGTAATTGTAAAAAGAGAGTACATAAACATCCATCCATTATTTATTTATTAATATTTAATTTCAACATCCTTATTTCTAAGTTATACAGCATTAAAATGTTAAAAACATTTAGCTCTGAATAATTATTTTCTACTTTCAATGTTTAACAAGTCTGTCCAACCAAATGGAATAAAGGGCCTTTAAATTTTTTGGTACAGTGTTACCTAATGAATGAATCTTCATGCCAAATTTCTGGGTTGGATTGCATTTGTTCACAGGTCAGAGGTCAATTAATACTTGTGCAACCAAATAAAGTCGGAGCACACAAAGCATCAGGTTCATGGAATCCGAAATGCAAAATACCAGCTCAAAAAAAACAAAAAACAAAAACAAAAAACAAACAGGAATTTTTATTGTGTTTATTGTGCAATTCATAAAACTATATTTGCATAGGTTTATGAAGGTACATGTGTACACTGTACATACTAGGGGTGTAACAGTACAGAAAAATGTCAGTTCTGTTTATTTTCGGTATGTTTTCAGTACAGTGACAGAGACCAGTAAAGGAGAAGGGGGTATCGGGGGTGCACTCCGTAACTACCTGTGGGACACAGGACATTTCTACAAAACATTATTCAGTCATTTGTCCATTAACAGACACCCAACATGTATTTTTGTATTTTTGAATGTTCAGAGTTATGGAAAACACTGTAATTTACTGAATGTTCTTGAATGCCTCATGGTATTCCCTGAGGTAAAAGTGTTGTGAACGTGACCTCACGCCAGAACAGAGACACGGTGAAGGAGTAGAGGAACAACTGATTATTGAGTGTTTGTGTTCATCACATAGGCTACATGTATTCATTTGGCAGATGTCCGAACTGAACAAAAGGGCCTGTACTGAATCAGTTCAGTACAAACGAGTACACTGTTACACCCCCTGTACATGGCAGACAGCGCTTCAGAACTCTAACTGACTTGATCTTGCTTATCTGGTTGTTTCATTGTACTGCTACCTCTGTAAAGTGACATTTATTATGCCAATGTCAAAAGTCAGCTCATTCAGACAAACGGTGCATACAGTACATAACACAGACAAAATGGACTAACGTAGAACATACTTGATTACTAATCACAACTCAGCCGTGCATTTGTCTGCATATTACATGACTAATTCTGTCAAAGATAGAGAGCGATTGCCTCAGATTGGCCAATCAAAATGGTAATTAGCTACATTAGGCATTTCAGCAACAAGCCACAGCCAAGGGCAGCAAATTAAAATGAGCGCCAACTAATCTATATTCTATGTGCATTTTGAGAACAGGGAATAATAATATACACAGAGTTATACTCTCAAACAAAAAGGTTCAATAAAATCCAGTTCAGAGGCCCCTGAAGCCATCAGTCATTTTAAAAGCCTCCATAAAGTATAAAACCTGTGATGCTCACATGCTGCAGCAGTGCAGCGACAGTCACTGAGTTAGACCACAGCCTAATGGCCTCAGTCAAATGCCTCTTTGTTGGAAACAATGGAAACATTTTACTATACACAGACAGTCTGAGTAATTCAGTTAGCTGAGTTCTGTCTCGGTGATTGCAGTTTCTGTAGTACTGCAACAAAAGCCTAACACACTAGGTACCCCTCTATACAATGTACAAATCAGAAGAGTTTTTTGATGACAACACAGTTGAAAACATACCATGTGATTATGATTTCCCTGAATAGTGTAAAAGCAGCACAAATGTGAAATTCATCCACCGAGAACTAACAGGGATAAAATTGGCTTTGATTGGGTGCACATCTGCTCTTTCCTCTATCTGTGAACTGACAGAATGCGCTGTAGTAATTGTCGGAATTTATTTGCTGGAACATGGAACTACAAGCATTTATGCTGCAATTTAGTCTGGAGCACATTTGTGTGTTTGTTACTATGAACTTTCAAAAAAGCATAAATAATCCAACACCAGACATGTTTCCAACCTGCGGGTCTCTGTCTCTGCAGAGTCACAAGATAAAGCTCTGAGCCGGTGGAATGACTTACAGGATAAGAAAGAATAAAGACAGAATTTGTTGCATTTCTTTCTTTCTTCTTTTTTCTAATTTAGGATTTGTACTTCCTTACCATGCTTAATCATAAATTGTGATTAGGGGGGTGACTTTCACTTTCTCATATTTCATGTATGTATGTTACCTTTCCGTTAATTTTCAACCAAGTATACCGTTGTTTAATCCTGTTACTGTGCCTTGATTTGGGTTCAAGTTCTTGCTAAAACTGCAACAAGATGCTCAGTGCACAATGATGATTTTAGTCAGATGCTAGTTAGAGCAAAAACAATGACTCACAAACAAATTAAGCTTTCTTCAGACCCATTTCATTGCTTTGATGTTTTAATTCTTTATTTATCCGAGGAAAGTTGACTAAGCGCCAAGACTTTTTCTTTTTTCTTCAGCAGAGACATGCTTTGTATTCACACCTTCCTTGCTTCCCAGAGGTTAAGGACAATGCTCATTAATCAAAAGTAAAAACGTAAATAAGACAATGCTTAAACATTAAAAAAAAAAAAAATGTGGATTTATGTCTGATGTCAGTGTTCATATTTGGGTGCTTCTAAAACTGGGTTCATTTTGGTATTTGGCATTTTGCTAGATTTTTTAGACCCAATAATAGTAGATAAATTTAGACATATTTCCCCTGGGACGTACCTAATGATGACCTCAGATAAATGCATAAAAATAATACTCTGAGCCAGCCCAAAATTTATGAATTTTTAATAAAATATTGAGGTCAAAAATAGGATAAAAAATGAGACAGGAAAAGCTACTTATGTGTCAGTGTATTTTATCTTGAAAACACTGCTTGAAATGGTCTTATATATGACTATAAATAAACACACTATGTTAAATGTGATGATCCTGGTGGTTTTTTCATCCAAACGTGGATTTTACATAAATCTCAGTCTCATTCCAGGTTTTGTGTGTATTCTCACTTTGTGCAGTAATTTACACCTGTTTTTTTTCCTGCCTCCATTCATAATAATATACAGTACACTATATAGTCTAAATGTCATCTAAAATTAACATTCATTTGTATATAGTAGTATATATAGTAACAAATTATTATATGATCAAAAACAAATTAATTTTAGCAAGAAAATTTCTTCGGTTTGAATGTCTGGGGTCACCAGAAATTTGTGATGTTAAAATGGGGTCATGAGACGAAAAAGGTTAGGAACCACTAAATTAATACCTTGCTTGAGTAGTTATGACATAAAAAAAATAAGGTATTAGTTATCAATTTATGTTCAGCTGATTTGGGCTTTCAATTTCCAACACATAAATCAGTGATACTGAACCAGTGAAAACAATAAGCCTAGATTTCATGTTGCTGATTATTTTAGCGATCCATATGAGAATTTGGCAGCCGTTGAGGACACTGTGGCACCACAGTGGAGCGGACGTGGATGTGCTGCAGTATGTGATGCCTTACTGGATACCTGTGATAGAAGCTGAACGGGCAGCAGCTGGCAACAAGAGGCGGACACCAGATGACTGCTCTCAGCACTCAGAACAAAACAAGCAGCTGTGGGAGCGGTGGGTGGGTTGGCCCTGTCTTTATAGGAAGCCAGGCTATGATTACCACAGTGCAAAACAGGGCCACAAAATGCTGTTAACATAACCAGGCCAGCTAGCTTACACTTGATGCTAATTAACCACTGCCACCTGCAGCTTAATACTAATTCTAGGGATGAATGAGACATCAATGTGTTCTTACAGCTTTACATACATGCATTTTTTTGTGCACATTTTACAGAGATTTGTTCATTTCAAAGTGAACCATTACGCATTGTTGCTGTGGCTAAAAAAAACAGTGAAGTAGAAAGAAAAAATAAGACATTTTTACAACAACAATTGTTGGAATCAACTATGATTACAAACAACTGATACAATGTATGTGAACCATGTCCCCAGTTAAGCCTTTAAGAAACAACACTATGTATAAGCTATAGTCACCTTTGTTCATTTCTGTTGTTTCCATCCCAGAATTCTTTTTGGTGGCATCTCAGGCCCTTTGTATTTAGTTGAACTCACGTTTTAAGACAGGCAGTGACAACAATAGCAAAAAGAAACCAAGTGAGTACTTTCCATTATGAAAAGCTCTTCAAAATGCAGTTTGTCATCCAGCTCTATTGAATTCCAGTATGTGGAGGCAACTGTGAGTAGAGAAAGTGATATCTATGGTGTTTCTATGATTTATTCAACACACTTCAACACACAAATACCGGTACAAGCCTATGTGTATAGAAGAAAGTCTCTCGCTGTTTGATATTGCAAACACTGACACCACAATAGCACCTACAGAAATTGAAAATACTTACATAGTTATGTATACACACACATTTTACCTCACTACAAATATCAACTTTATTTAACTTAGTCTGAATTTGTACATGCTGTATGATTTAAGTATTTTACAGAGTAATATGTTTGAAATTCCATGTTATTGCGAACAATATTGCACAAAATTGTATCCCATCAGCACATAGTGTTTGTACTGTCTCTGCACTGGACTGTAAATACTGTATCTAACTGTCTCTATATATATTGTTCAAAGTATTGAGACACTAATTCTTTAGTGTCTCTAATTTTACACATATTCTGAGTGATTTTTTTTTAATGATAAATATTTTCTTTTGTTATCTGTATCTATCCCAAAACTACCGCTAAGGAAAATTACATTATGGGCACATAATACCAATAAATAATTTTAAATCTTGAAATCATGGTAATGAGATTCAGTGTTCTATGGCTATAGCTGAAGCAACAAACCAAAGTCAATGCAAGGCTGTGATACATTATATCATGTAATAATGGTTTAAAGTGTGACATAATAACCCATGACTTAATTATATCAAGTAGAATACATAACAATGTCTGATGAAAGCCCAACCCCCCGCAGTGCCCTGCAGCCATGCCTAGATATTATTTGGCTATCACTGGACATGAGATTAAGAGTGACATTTGAAAGTGGGATGCTCTGATGCGTGCTGTTAGTGGGGGGGAGGCATATGGTCCAGCACGACACCTGAATCACATCAGTGGGCTGGAGTAGACTCCCTGCAGTGGAACCAGGGGAAACTGCCATATCTACCACAGCGTAGAGGAAGTTGCAGCACGGCACAGTCAGTTTGGGAAGATACAGTTATGGAGAGACACAGAGGATCAACTCCTTGGAGAGTATGAGCAAGTCATTATATTTCACCTTCAAAGATTTTGTTCCCGTCCTTGTCACACAATGCCATCCATGAAAGAAAAAAATTATATACAATATAGGTTACTTGCTGATGCTATATAAAGCTCTACAGCTGAGTTGAAGCTCATTTGAGTGAATGCATATGTGGCCTTGAGGTAGCTGGGGGCAGAAGGGGACATCTGCTCTCAGAGAACCAACTCAACGACTTGTGCTATGATGTGGCGATTACACTTTCCATTACACCTTGTAGATTGTGTATGACAAATCAAAATTAAGCATCTACACAATTTGATCCAACTGTGCTGTCTGTTTTCCCAAAAGTTCCCAGCTATTATTTCCTTCGAAAGACTAGCAAATAGTGTAAAATAAATAAATATGATGAATTGACACATCACTTCTGCAGCTCTCTGCTTCTAATATTTTAGAGAAAAGCTGCACAGCTCTTTGCACCACTTTACAGGTTGGAGCTGTAATGCAGCGGTGCAAGCAAAATATCATGGGATTGGCTCTCTTAGGAGTCCTTGAACAAGATTATCAGCCGTCGCCAAAAGCCAGTGACATCATGCTCTATTTTTGTCTTCAAGTAGAGCATTCAGAAGCTAAAAGGTGTCCTTTAATGGAGACCAGCTGCATGTTTCAAAACACTGGCCAACACCCAAGCCCTGTTCTGTAGAGTCCAGCCAAGATGCCAAACACTGTATGCATCTTCTTTCAGAGTGTAGTTAGGATACTGTGTCAGTTTTTAATGTTTAATTTGTCATAAGCGAGCCTACATATTGTACATGACATGTCTGGGTTAAGATGAGATGGCGTTCGCCGATGAAGACCTGTTTCACGGAAATCAGCAAGGGCTCAGATCTATATCAACAGAGGAAGTGAGTTGATCGAAGGGCAAATGGTCCTGTGAGTTCTTTGTAATACTTCCCTCCCATGACATATATGGGTTAGTGAGAGTTTTAACGAGTCATTACATAATCTCATTTACTGTATGTGTCACAGCGGAGACAAGGAGAAACTGGTAAAACTGTAATGCTCATGAGCGGTGGATGCAAAATAAACAAACATAGTAATTTTTGGAAGAAGCATTATAATATCCAGGTCTGCACAGCAAAGAGTACTAAGTACTGGCCATAACCTAATTTCACTCTGCTCACTTAAGTGACTCCCAAGGGACCAGTTCTCTAATTCATTCAGACAAAGCCAGTAAGCAACATGAGTATGTGCATATGAGTGTCTCAGTGTGTATTTGTGGCGAGGAGATGTGGACTAATATTTAAGATTTTCTGTGTTTTACCTCAGGGTCTGAGTCATGGCCAAGATCCAACCACAGTGGTGCAACATCTAACACCTACCCCCTCACACACACCTCCCGTAAAAACACACTAACATGTCTGTGTTTCATTCTGTAGAGATGTCACTGAAATGTTGAATCATTTATTTTACAGAATTCATCATATAATGGTTCTGGGAACATTTCAACTCACATGGATGTTGTACAGTGCTTCCAAAAAAAAAAGTACCTCATTGATTAAACTGTATCATGCAAGCACAATGAAAGAAGTCTGGTTTTAATACATGCTGCAAAAGGAACAAAATCTAAAATAATCTTGTATGGACACTGATTTCTGTAGAAGGACTAACTACTGACCAACAGGGCTACCGGGGAATGAGAATTCACTTAATTTCCTGTCTCTTTCCTT
The DNA here is from genome assembly GCA_029814645.1 of Fowleria isostigma. Lineage (NCBI taxonomy): Eukaryota > Metazoa > Chordata > Actinopteri > Kurtiformes > Apogonidae > Fowleria > Fowleria isostigma. The sequence continues at coordinate 22,753,205 of JAPTGZ010000005.1, read as the reverse complement.
CTGCTACTGAAAATAGTTAAAACTGAAAAGTTAACGAGTTGGTGAATCTAAATGTTTGAATGATTAGATGATGATAAAACTAAACACTTCATAAAAATAACTGTAAAAAAATGCACTATACACTCAAAAAAGTCAGCTAAGGGACTTGTTTGATTTGTTAAATAAAAATGTGTTCATTTAACATGTATTTACCAAAAAATGCCAAATTTGTTCATTTGACATGATCCGCAAATGCTTATTGGACTTAATTTAATTACGTGAAAATGTGTGCCATGATTAAATTAAGTTGAACGAACAGATTATTTTTTTGAGTGTAGGATGTATCCATGTGCTATAGATACAGTATGTATGTGGTGGTGGTGCATCCCTCAATTTAACATAAAATTATAAATGTTACTTCTGCCAGAAGCACCTAATGGACAACAACACACTGAGAGGAAGTATAATTTGAGCTTTTGATCTGCTGGTAGGTTAAACACATTTGTAGCTTCTACTGTGTATGAGGAGGTGACTTCATTCTCAGGCCACAAAATTAAATAATCTATTTCAAATTACTTTGCTTGAGCATTTTACATCATTAGTCAACTACTGTCTCAGGGTTCATAGTCAACATCTGGATCTATCAGTAATGTCGTCATCATTCATCTGTTCTTTAAGGATCTACTTCAGTAAAAGGTGATATTTCAAGATTCAAGTCAACCTTCTCTCACCCATGACACATACAAAAACAATACATGCAGAAGAACACAGTTGCATTTCTCAGGATCCTCATTGCATGTGAGTGTAAAAGCTGAACTGCAAGGAGAACTCCATCAATCTTTGCAAATTGATGTGGTGCGCGAGAAACCTAGATTAAAAATGTATACCAAGCAACTGCAAACTGAAAGAAGTAGCTTTGCTTAACCAAATATTTTACTCTTCAACTAGATCTGCCAAGCTTGAGTAATTAGTTGTCATCTAAAGTTTCATCTCCACAATATAGCAGACAACTTGAATGACTGGCATTATATGGATCCGCCTCTCCATAATACATACTTGAATCGTTTTAAAGAACTTTAAAAAATAAAGCACACAAATGCCTTTGTTGCTCAAAATACACATAATGTGTGCTATTTTGGTTGTCCTGTTTGAATTTGTGGATGGCACTAATGCATTACGATAGTAAAAACTTGCATTGCATTGCTACAAAACTCTTTCATTGTAGGTTTGGGCACTAACCGTAACTATAATCAACACCTCTTTTACACATTTGATTCTGCAAAAAATGGCCAGGCTGTTTTCTGGTAAGCTTTGGCCCACCAATAATACTAACTGCTGAATATTCGTCTGAGCCACAGAAAACTGAAAAGTATTTGGCTAAAAGTGCATTTCACAGGCTTGCACATTAATCTGTATAAATCTCAATAAACAAACAGTTGAAGGTGTGCAGCAGTACAGAAATTCAATATTATAAATATTTCTTTACATCTGCCTGACTTCTAACATGTAAACACTTAGTGTGATCTTTGAGTACAGTGACTTCATGAGACCATAACCCTTAAGAAGACTTTGTATGCAAGCAGCTGCTGTCTCCTTGTTAGGCTGATCTAGTGTTCCTGCAACTTCCTGACTTTACAGCACTCCAGTGCCCTACTGTGCTGTTCATTAGAGAGATAATTACATCTGCAGGAGATCCTTCTGCACAGTCTTGTCACCTTGCTGTGTCTGATCAGAGGCACTACCTTCCCTTTTCTTCTATTTCCCCAGCCAACCCACTGTCAGACAGCGGTCAACCAGCACCCAGTGGTTGGCGATGGCACTGGTAGTGATGATTCATCCAGAGGAGGGCTAGATCTGTCTCCTTAATCATACCCTAACCTTTCAAGGATATTGATCAAGCATCTCTGTCAGAGCCATTAAAGACACTCAATGCATTCAATGTCTGCCAAAGAGCTAACCCTGCTCTATCAATCGGCAGAAGATTAAAGGGAGAGAATAATTGAGAGAAGACAAGAAAAACAAGGCTTTGATAGTAAATTGAATAGAAAAATCTAACAATCTTTAGCTTGATTCTAAAAAATGTAACTACAAACCTCTACATTTATTTATCATTACATATTCTAATTCTAACAAGGCTAAGTTAAGGGAAAAATTTCCTCTTGATGAACTCCTAGACAGTTCAGTCTTGACTGTCTTTGCACAATTTCCTCCTTTCTCCTGCCATGAATCAACCCCACATCTAGCCTTCAGGCAACATGAACTGGGGCACAAACAATAACAGTAATCATGGAAAATCATGTGCTGCTCTGGCGGAGAAGACCAGCTGACTGGCTGACTGCTGGAGCCCAGAGGGCCTACCGTTCAAGCAACAGAGACAGTGAGAGGGTGGAGGGAGAAAACAGTGAGAAGAGAGGAAAGAGGAGAAGGATTCACCTCTCGTCCTGTCTTCCTTGACAAGCTTAGTCATCTTTGTTTCCACACTCTGCCCTTGTCAGAGATCTTCATCATCTTTCCGCCTGCCTCCCACTGCCATCCCATCACATCTCTTTGTTCACCCCCATGGAGGTACATAAAGTGGTATATTCCATGACCACAAACACTTTGTCGATATTGGCTAAAGCTATAAGAAGGATGGGGCGACATTGTGGCCAGACGCTGACAAATTGCTGAACCATATATGATTAAAAAGTGAGGTGTCGGATCATTGACTTCAAGACTTATGTGCATAGTGATTATCCATTGGATAAATCTACTGGCAACCTAATTACTGATCTTCATACAAAAGTGTTAAACTCATGAAAAAACAAATTATGTTCCCAGTGTTAGTCATCATTCATATGATTTAAGCTGGAGCCAGTTTGATATTTATGAATGAGAAAACCACAGACGATCAATTGACTGCTCTGTGAAGTAATCTAGTGCAGTCTTAGCTTTCATTACAACATACAGTAGATGTGTGAGTGATCAATTGGCTGGTGTCTTATTACTGTCTAGGCAGGCAGAGAAAGCACTCAGCTGGAGAGCTTCTTGTCTGCACAATACATATACTGCACTGCTAGGCCAAAACTGTATCTTAATGCAGCCACACACATTTACAGATTTCCTGTTCTCATACTTCTAAAGGTCAGCTGGAGATCTGATGAACCCTACCAACAGGGACCATATCATAAGGAGAATTTTCTTCTGTCTACCAGCATGTCAGAGAGATCGTGCAAAAACTATTGCACCATGTTTCATGATATTTGGTGGAAGGTAGGAGTGGTTACTATGATGGTATGCATTGTGCAACGGTAGATGTGCATCCATCAGTAAACTTTCGGCAGTATTGTTTATAGAAGCACTGCATGAAAAATGGGATTTACCTGAACGGTAAACGTTATGTTAAGGCGGGTAATAGTTACATTTACCATTAC
>JAPTGZ010000005.1:22739440-22749615 GCA_029814645.1 Fowleria isostigma | reverse complement strand
CGGGGTGAAGCTACAACTGTCATGGTGAAAACACTGTAGTTCAATTCAACAAATAAAATGATTATGTGGTCAGTGTCTCTGTGACTAAAACTGAAATATGTCTTCACCTCAGTGCTAGTGACCAGGGTCAGCAGGAGCAGAAGCTGCTGCAGAGTACATCAGCAGCAGCAGCTTTCATGAGACCCTGTTTGGCAACAGTAAACAAACAGTACGGGGAGAAGGCTCCCGCAACCCCTCAGGGCCCTTTGAGTACAGTAAGGCACAGCTGAGTGCTCCAGAGAATGCTGCCTGTCTGCCAGTTTCTCTGCCTGTTTCACAATACGGGGGGGGAAGGGAGAGAGGAAGAAGGGATGGGGTAGAGGTCACATGTGTGTGGTGCTGCAGGCTTGGGGATGTCTACACGCTTTACATGTCTTTTTCTATCTCTTCTATTGGACTGAGTCTATCGAGTACTAGTGGGGAGTGGCTCCACATTCACTCTAACAAAGGAAAACAAGGCAGAATAATAACGAGACAAAAAAAAGGCTTCCACTGACAGAGGTGCCCCATACCTCCCAAGAGACTTGCAGTTAGAGGCAAGAACAAATTGCTCATCCCTGGAACAAAACACACTATATTGCTGAGACAGGTGAGGGCGAAATCATTGCTGTATCTGCTGAGAAAAGTTAACCTACCTGTTCCAAGAGAAGTGATGTGTTAACAATGTACATGTAAGTTACAGTTACAGGGGAAAAAAGCATATCATTTGTGGCAATTTAGCTTTAGAAAATCATAGTCTTAAGTCCTACTGATCTTGACAGAACAATCATGGCCATTTAGTGGTTTTTGATTCCAGGTTGCCAGTCTCATTTATTATAAGTTCTATGAATGAAAGGCTACATCTAAAGTATTTCACAAAGAAACAAGCCATGGATATTACAAAGCCGTCTTTGAAACCCACATCCCTATCTGGTACTCAAAAAGTATATTTTTGGTTTGGTGTTTCTCTCAATGTAATGACTTAGTTGGAAGTTCCCTAAATGTAATGTACTGTACATGTCTTGATGGGCGTATGACTCATACAGCTCAGCTTGGTCAGTGCCTTTATTCTGTTCTGTAACTGAATGTCCAGATGAAGTGTAAAAGTAGAAGTCCAGGGAAAATGAGTGAGAGGGAAAGATGGGAAATACTGAAAGGGATGGGGACACAGTAGGATTGTTATGCATGTACAAGGGGGATGCAGTTGCCTGGCAGCATTGAATGAGGATGGCAAATGTCACTCCAATCAGTCCAAAGTGTCAAGACGAGCAGCGGAGCCGTGACCTCTGATGGAAGGAGGGGAGAAGCAGAGGAGATGAGGGATCACAAGACAAAGTGCAAAACAACAGAAAAGGCAGTGACAGCAAAAACACAAACCATGAGGGAGGAGGAAGGAGAACAAGATGAAGGGAAGTTTGTGGTGGGCCAACGCCTAATCCTGCCAACGCTCCAGGCTTCAGGAACAGAAGAGGGATATCAGTAAAGACACAGTCGCAGCCTGCCTATCGTCTAAATGAGGCCACTTCTGTCTTTAGAAAAGAAGCTCTGCTGTTTCTCTTCTCAGTCACTACCCTCTCTGCAGTTTCAGACAAGGGGAGAAAGACCTGGGGTCCGTTTCACAAAGCAGGTTTAGTTAAACTCTGAGTCTGTTAACCCTGGGTTTCCCTCAGAGTTTCCTTCATTTCAGGGTTAACAGACTCAGAGTTTTCACTAAACCTGCTTTGTGAAACGGACCCCTGGAAGCAATCTCTGGCCCCTTTAAAACTCCATGTGAATATCCAACAGTAGCTCCTCACTGCTAGGCCTTTAAAACTGTTGCAAAATTACATCTGTATTACAGCAGTCCTGTTAGCAAAGAGGTGTAAGAGGCAGTAAAATAGTTAAAGGGCAGAGAAATGTATTTGTGCCTGTATAAAGTTTATGGACCAGATTTACTAAAGGTTTGCATGTATCAAAATGTGTGTGAAACTCATTTTACACACAAAAAAAGTACAAACTGATTTATTATCAGTGCCCAATAACGGTTGCATCTTTCAAAGGTGCAAAAAGTGTATTTGAGCCAGTTAGTATGTTTGGGGCGGCTGTGACTCAGGATTTAGAGCAGGTCGTCCAATAACCAGAGGGTTGGTGGTTCAGTTCCCGCTCTGTCCTAGTCATGTGCTGTTGTGTCCTTGGGTAAGACACTTCACCCACCTTACCTCCAGTGCGGCTACTCACACTGTTGTATAGATGTGTATGAATGTTCGATGGTGGTCGGAGGGGCCATAGGCGCAGATTGGCAGCCACGCTTCTGTCAGTGTGCCCCAGGGCAGCTGTGGCTACAAATGTAGTTTATCACCACCAAAGTATGAATGTGTGAGTGAATGAATAATGGACCCATTGTCTGCGCTTTGAGTATGTCTTAATAGCAAAGCGCAATATAAATCTAATCCATTATTATTATTAGTACGTTTGGTAAAATGAATACTACTGGCAACTTTCATTTCCTTGCATCTGGATCATTGTGGTGGACTGTTAGTGCTAGCATATGTTTCCAGTGCACTGTCTCCATTGCGCAGGACTGTTCATGAAAACACACGCAAAATCCTCATTTACATAGGGTGGTTTCTAACACATTTGCACCTGTGGTCACTTGTGCAAGAAATCTGGATAAATCACCTGCAAGCCGTGATCCAACCCCTCACACAAAATTCTAGATAGCATACGTACATTACTACAAGCAAAATTGGATCTTAGTAAATCTGGCCCTACGTCTGTGAAAAAACATCCGTTCTGTCCAAAAGTAGAGAAAAGCAAAATCTGCTTCATATTAACCCTCTTAAAGGGGTCACATTTTGCTAAACCCACTTTTATTAATCTTTGGTACATTTATTTGTATATTTGTGGACCCTAAAAGTTTATAGTGTTTGAATGTGAACCTTCCAGGCGCTGCAGAGCTATCTTTCTATTCAATTTGGCAAAAATTGAGTGGATTTCTTCAACCTGCACATTTGCACATATAAGGTCAAGAATTCCATTGAACATTTCTCCAAGTACGACATAATTGTTTATCATCAGCAGCGGTTGTAGTCCATACTGAAAATATGTGCCAACTTTAAACCCATTACCTAAAATGTTCAGTTGTTGGTTGTATTAACGAATACAAGTCACTACACAGATTACAAGGGGGTGGGGTGTGAAGTGGCTCATTTGCATTTAAAGAGCCAGTACACAAAATGACCTTTCTTTGTTATTACTCAGAAATAGGGTTGAAGATGGACTTGTGGTGTTGAATTAATGAAAAATTGAGACCCAAGCATAGCATTTACACTTTATGTAGACAGGGAAATGTTTTAAAATGCATAATTCCATTTTAAAAAAACTAAATATCATTTCTTTAAGTTGTAAGTTGTACGACGGCGTATAAGGGCCACACAAGAAAAAGAAATTTCTTGTCACTACGAGAGTAAAGTCATAATATTACGAGAATAGTCATAATATTACGACTTTATTCTCCTAATATTACAAGAATAAAGTCATAATATTATGAGAAAAAAGCCGTAGTTTTAAAAAAAAACTCATAATACATACACGTATGACAGTTTTGCTATGCTTTTATTAATAAATTTGTCATTTTTTGTTGTAGAAAAGTGAATCAGAGTGGAGAATCTCATCTTCACTCCATCGATGTCCCATGTGAATGACAGTTGGACACAGAAGGTCAATCACTGATCAATGCACTCATCTTCACCTCTTAATGTACAGAATTGGATCAGTGTCTTGTCTGTTTGTGTTTCTGTCTCATTTACACACATCCAATGAAACTTTATATGTAATTTGAAGTCATTATCAGCCTCATTTATTTCACATTTTGAGACATTTGATGAAAATAGAAGGACATACAATGTTTAGGCTCAGAAGATGGTATTTTGATGTTTCATTTTAGACATGTTTTCTCCACATACCGATTAATTTATTAATATATTCTCCTGCTTTTGTGAAGCTCAGACTTTGGTAAATCTATTTTAAGCACCAAATACTTCAGACACATGAATGAAGGTGTATTTTGTTAGTTGCTGTTGGAACGACTTAAATAACTACAGTGGTCCCAGCGTCTGTTATCTGTACGAGTTTGAAAAGTCAGAAAAGAACTGGGAAAGGAAGCTTTTAAATTTTCTGCTCACTGCCCAGAACAAATTACAGAAGGAGATAAAACTGAAGGAACTGATCTCTTTAAATACATCCAAAGTCATTCTAAATGAATGGGAAAAGGATAAATCAGGATGTAGATGTTTTTTTAATTGATTGAATAAGGTTCTGCTTTGAGATGCTTTTAAGGAACATTGTTGTTAAACTTGTAGTACCTTTTAAATTACTGATGGGGTTTCATATGTATATTCGAGTTTAGTGATTTATATATGGTTTTAGAACTGACATTTATTGTATTGTATGTATATTTTTAGTGTAGATGTATGATGTATGTGAGATTTAATGTATGGCTGTGATTTCTATTTTGAGTAACTTCTGCTGCTACTGTATTGGCTATAGGACACGCTTGAAAAAAGAGATTTTTGATCTCAAGGAGTTGTTTCCTGGTTAAATAAAAGTTAAATAAATATAATAAAATAATTTTCTCAAGAGATTTGTACATTTTCACAAATCTGACTTCAAAGTTTCAGCATTTGGGCTAAATTATCTCTTCTGCTGCTTGGTGAAAAATGTTTACATCAAACTAAGGCAGTTATAGACATTTTGATCTAAAGCATAGTGGGTATTGTGTTATTTGTAAAACTGCAAATTAAAGAAAGTATGTTAAATTAAAAAAAAAATACTATTAGACCTCAGAGGGTTAAACAGAATCACACACAGAGCTGCACTCCCTCTGATGATGCCCCCATATAATTACCCAGATCTAACAAACCTCTTCATAAACCATTAGAGTAATATCATACAGGCCAATAAGATGCCATCAGATTAATTAATAAAGTCGTTTGTTCCATGACGTTGCTAGGAGGATCAGATTAACAAAGTGACATCTAATTTAAGCTGGGTGCCAGGGGAAACACCAGAACAGTATGTCAGCTCTGTCATTACACAGTGACAACCAATATATCACCACAACGCAGAGCCTTACTGCCACTGGAAATTGTCTGATGATAGAAATGTTATTTCACTCTGGCAGCCCTGGATGCTTCCTCTGAAAATGAAGTGGTGGGAATGTTTAGACAGAAAAGACAGCTCAGCTTTGGTACTCCAAAAACATGCTTTCAAATGTGGAATGTATGTAAGACGTAAGATTGATGTGTTTTTGCTCTGTTCTGTTCAATGTGTTGCCGTAGGTATTGTGGAAAAAATCTATGAAAAGCATTTTGTAGTGCTCAAGTTTTCCCTTTTCTGTCTTGTATCCTCAACTGTATTATGTCCACTGTGGAGCTACTGAGAAGGATAAAAACCCCGAGGCCAAAGTATGAGCTCCAGACCAAATAACTCCAGGTTCAGACCTATGATATGAAGTGAAATCAAGATGAAAACACAGCAAAGGCATACTGTTAAAAAATGGCAGAGTATCTTGACACAGAGACTCCAAAGATCTGCTCTATATGTCAGAAAGAGGTGAAAGTGGGTTAACTCAAATTATTCTAAAGGCCAAGGGGCTGGATGAAAAAATACACATACTGTGAAATGCTTTTTTTTTGGGGTTAGAATAATTCAAAATGGCAAGAAGGAAGATTATTTTAACACTTCAAACCCCTTTTAAGCCTTAATGTGAGATCACACCAGAGCCAACACAGACACAGTGTGTGCCTTGCCTGTGTCTCTAAAACCACGCAGATTACTGTGCTATCGGCTCGCACTGCCTGCGAACAAAGTCTTTCTCTCTCCACCAGCAAACCTCTAGAGTCTTCCAGAAAGAGAGTGGGGATAGCATGTGACTAGAATTACTGACACACTTTTGGAAAATGCTAATCTCTGCTTACTGTAGGAATTATTACATAAGTCATTTCATCTTCTACATATTGCTAAAATGATCAAGTCATATTTCAATTTTATTTCACTACAGTGTCAACAAATTAAAGCAATACTGTAATTTCATACAACTAACATTAATGAATACACACTGAATCTACTTAATTTGACCTCTGACAAAGACTCAGTTTTGGTTGATGATGAAGACATTTGCGGTGGATAAAACACAAAATGGCTGCACTGCCAGAAATACTAACTTACACATCTGGTGCATACACTTTATTCAGTGTGACAGTAAAATCCAGTGGTCTAGCAGTTTTTCCAAACCCCACTTAAAAAAATGTTTTAAAGAATGCGGAAATGCAACTAATTCTTAACACTCTCTTAAACCATAAACCTTTTGCACACAATTTCATTTGGAGTCAATTAGAGCCAATGAGTTGGAAAATTCACCAAAGTAAAGCTAATGAAAATACAATATTTGCGCCATCATGCTTTAGGCATCATCAAGTAGAGTACTATAAATTAAAAGAAAATTACCAAGTTTCAAAGAGAGATACTGCTCTGCAATAACAGAGGTTACATTATATTTCTAAAATGTCCAGTTGTAGCTCATTTAGTGAGATGACTTAATGAGAAAAAGCAAGAACAGGCTCATAATGTAATAAGACACAAGAAGCAACTAACAACTATAACAACAATCAAAAACACACAAATGAACATGACTAACTCTCAGAAACCTGAGATAAAAGTGACATACTGTAGCTGGGACCTACCTGTGGCAGAGCGGAGCTGAGCTGGCGCTGGAGTGAGTCCCGGTCATAGATGACATCCTGAAGGTGCTGCTGGGCCAGACCCAGGCTTTCCTGGGTCTCTCTCAGAGTGTCCAACAGTCGGTCCCTCTCATCTAACATGTTGACCATCAGCTGCTCAAAGTGGGAATCTGGATCCGAGGCACTGCTCTGAGAGCCACGCTGGCTCAGCGCAGTGTCCTCGCTGATGGTGGGCATCACCTCGCACATCATCTTGGCTCTGTCAGGAGGGAAGGACAGGGGCTTAAGATGAAATCTGAAGGATTGACCATGGATATGTAACAGGGTCAATTATTGAACAGCATGTTGGTATGCAAATAATATTGTATTTTGTTATAATTACACAAAATCTGTTCATTTTCAGTTATTTCAGTTAATACCTAACAGGTATGGCCTATGAGTCAGTGTGTGGAACTTTTAATTTGAGTTTATACCCTGTGAGTGCTTTATGTTATGACACCGCTCTCTATAACTGACGTTTTCATGCCTTTACCTCTGCCCTATTGTTCCTGATCTCTGGAAGAGGTAAGCAGCATTGCAGAAGGGGAAAATTTCTGTTTTAGCCTATGCTAATTTCATTTTTAAGCGTACTGGCTAGTTTACACTTTTTACAAAGTGCCCACGATGTACTAAAGCCCATCTCTATGTCATTTAATCTGTGTAGGGGTAAACATATGAGCCGGACCGGAGAAACGAACAAAAAATAAATGGAGACTGCCTCCAAAGATGAGTGTCATCATTCAACAGAGTCCGACACAACTGGTTACATATATGCATACTGCCTAGAGAAAACAAGAATCATCACCTAAATTTAACTAAGCATATGCTTCAGATCCTTTCTTTGGATAATTACTGCAGTAATTAACAAGTTCTTATCTCTAACTGATGCATTGAGTAGCTTTTACTTTCTTAAACAACAATCAGCTTGATAGAAAGAATAAAGATTGGACTGTGTTTCAGGGGAAAAAGGTCATGTAGTCTGATGAATCCACATCGACCCTTTTCCAGAGTAATGGTTCATCAGGGTGAGAAGGGAGGCAGATGAATTAATTACCCATCATGCCTAGTACCTACAGTCCAAGCCTCTGGGGGTAAAGTTATGATCTGGGGTTGATTCACATGATGAGGTCTAGGTTCAACGATATGTTTCCATAAAATGATACCAGCTTAATACCTAAAAACCCTGAATGTTAAATGAAGTTTTTCTTGGTAGTTTTTCTGTTTTCAACTGGAATAATTTAGTTCTTTTGGAAACGCTCCATCTCTCATCCAAGAGACATCTTCAGTTCCTGTAACTGGTGGGGGAAACTGGATTTATAAACCCGCAGGAGGAGTGGTCTGTGTAGGTGTTAATCCATATGCTAATGAACTTAAGTGTTGAAAAAAGTTGAATGGAGTTTTTTTTTTTTTGATGACACATGAAAATGCATGGAAACATCAGGTTCAGATTAAAAGAGTGGTTCAGGGAACATGAGACATCATTTTTACACATGGATTTGCCACCACTGAGTCCAAACCTGAGCCCAACTGAGAATCTTTGGGATGTGATGGAGAAGACTTTACACAGTGGTTAAACTCACCCGTCACCAATACAAGATCTTGGCAAAAAAGGTTATACAACTATGGACAGAAATAAATGTTGTAACATTGTATGATCTTATTGAAATTATGTCAGGGTGAATGTGTGCTATAAACAAAGCTAAAGCCTGTCCATTGGAATTTTGCATGTGACCTTGCTTTTGGTCTGGGAGCGTATACACCCACAGGAAGAACCTATCCATACATCCAACATTTACATCAAGTGTTCAGTGATAAAAGTTAACCCATAAAGACCCAAACCTCCATCAGCAAAGAAAGGCATCTACTAATCTAAGCTGTTTAATGCCCATTGATCCACTAATCTTATTAATACATGTCAAAAAATAGTGTAAAATAGTGTAAAATACAGTTTGTCACCTTTTCACGGTCAACAGATATGACTCATTTGGATGTTCAGAGACTCTATAGTGAACATGAAAACAGTTATCTTCTACGACATTGATTCACCAGTAAAACCCATAGAGTTTAACAAACAAAAAAAAAACAACAGTGGATGTACAAGCTTGATTTATATTCAATTAATGATATATTTGCTGAAAAATTAACTTTTTCCTCTGTTTTCCCTGTTTTGATGTAATAACCTTGACTTAACTCTGACTTTTCATTAACATGTAAATCAAACACAGTAAATGCATAAAATACATGATTTACAATGAAAAATACAAAATATAGAGGATGGTAGAAGATATTGTAATAAATCGCTTAAAAAGTTTAACTAGAGAGAAAAATTTATTTGAGGACTGCCACAAAAGACACTGGGACATTATGGGTTAAATTCAAGCTGTTTCTATTCTATACTGTTTGTTTCTTCACGCTTGAACCAAATTAATAGACGGAGACAGAAACAAGGCTGTCTTCGGCTTTGTTTTTAAAGCTAATAACTATGACAGCAACCTTTTCAGAATAGATGACACTGCAAATTAAATCTATACATGATCTGATAAATGCCTGTAGATGGCATGGTGTAGTCTGCCTTATGCTAAATGAGGGTTAAGTTTCAATTTCTCATTTATTTAACCTATAAAGGGCAAGTCAGCATCACTTACAGCTTCACTGATTTACCTGAGTCCAAACCATAATAAAAAAGTTGATTTTCTGAAATCTATTAGCATTAGCATTAGCATCTTTTAGAAGCTTGTGGTTCCACAAACTTAAAAGAAGTTTTGTGGGGACCCTGCCTTTTCTATTGCTACCCCAAAGCTGTGGAACCAGCTGCCATTAGATGTTAGACAGGCTCAATCTCTGCCTGTACTTAAATCATGTCTAAAAACACACTTTTTCTCCTTGGCTTTTAATCAATGAGAGGGAGATGTTTTTTTTAGATTTCCTATGTTGTTCTTCCAGATTTGAATTTGTATTTGTTTTTATGATGGTTGTGTTTTGTTGTACTTCTTGTGTTATCACTGTTTTACTTATTTATTCCATTGTTTTATGATTTGCGTATGGCACTTTGACCAGCTGTTTTTAAAATGCTTTATAAATAAAGTTATGTATGGTACGATACGGGATGGTACAGTATGGTATGATATAGGGCTGCATAATATTGAAAAAAAAAATGATATAGCTATTTTTTTTAACCCTGCAATATATATTACAATTTTCTTCTTCATTTCCTGTGAATTTTTTTGTTTGGTATGGTATAGGACAGCATTCATTCATTCATTCATTTTCCTAACCCGCTTAATCCTCATTAGGGTCACGGGGGTCGCATGGAGCCTATCCTAGCCACTGAAGGGCGAAGGCGGGGTACACCCTGGACATTTCGCCAGTTCATCGCAGGGCTGACATATAGAGACAAAC
>JAPTGZ010000005.1:22699252-22725631 GCA_029814645.1 Fowleria isostigma | reverse complement strand
CACACACACACACACACCCACACACACACACACACACACACACACACACACACACACACACACACACACACACACATACACGGAGGAGGTCTGACTGCGGCGCCGATCGCTGTAACATCTCCCCCTCTGTCTCTGAAATGATAATTGGGGAGAATCCTTGGCTATTGTCTCAAGTGCATTACATCATGCCAGCCTCCTCAGTCTGCATCCCGCCCCCCTTTAACTCACTCCTCTGTCTTTCTTGCCACTGTGACAGCCCCGGCCGTGGTTTGGATTTTCACAGCTGAACCTCATAATGTCAAGTGCACACAGCGAATGCATATATATATAGGTTTATATGGACCGCTTCCACAGCCTTTACATCACCACGCACCAGGCTCAGAGTTGGGCATGTGAAGAGGGCACGGTGCGTAAAATCACCTTGAGCCTGGAGGAATAGGGCAATGTAGGTCACTGCAAAAAAGCGGCTGCAACAGTGTGCATACTCACAATGTATTCCGTTACAATCAGAAGCGGCTGTGGCAGCGGATCAATGACAACTGCAGTCTCTGAGAGCTAGACCATCAAGCGGACAATCCTAGGAGGCTTGTTCTTCAGCGCAAACAGGCAGCGACGCCGAGGATCCGATGGTCGAGGTGCGGCTGGTCCACTCCGATGGCATTGTCCAAAAACAAAAGAGCACGGATAATCGCTAAATTAGTCGTGTCGGGTAATGACATTTGATTTCCGGGGCTATACACACACACACACACACTCACACACACACACCGGTTAAAAAAATTATGGCATGTTACAAATTCTGCTGTGATAAGCGAAGCTGGAAAAGACCATTGTAGGAGAGAACGGAGGGGAGGCAAGTGGAGTCTTAAAGTTGCAGCTGTGCAATTCCTCCTTCTGTGTGTGGACACCATCACCACACAGAAATAAGAATAAGAATAATTAAACAATTATTATACAATTATACATAATTCCCTATGTATAATTGTATAGAATTTCTTATGTATAATTTTATATGCACATTCTCCATGTCTATTTTTATACGTATATGCACCTTCTTCATGTATAGTTCTTGATGAATAATTCTATATGTAGATTCTTCATGTATAATTCTTGATGTATAATTTCTATATGTATATTTTCTGTACATATTCGTCATGTCTTATTCTGTATGTGTCTTATTCTGTGCAGACTTGCTCGTGCTCATGTATACTTTGTGCATATGGTGTTTTCATTTTTTTTAGTAATCTTTCCATGTATATATGAACAGTATTGAATACCACTGTACATGGAGTGCATAAGATCAAAATAAACCAAACTAATAATCTATATTGCAGCTGTCATATAGTCCAAATTTGCTAATTATTGGAAAGAAAAAGAAACATTATTAAAGCAATATATTATAATGCAAAGTATTTTTGGTATTAAACACTATAGATCATTAGAATACCACAAACATGATGCCAACCAGTAAAATCCCAGACACTGACAAGGTCATGTTGTTCCATTCAACCCAAGCTGTATTTTGGAGAAAAGAGCAGCACTTGCAGCATTCCTCACCTTTTCCTGTCACACAGATGGTTTCTGCCAGGTTACAAGGCTTGTAATTGAGATTGCACTGAGTCGCTGACGGCTGCATTTAGCCTCACATTTTTCCAGATATTTGGGGAAATAAGAGAAATCCCCCTGTTCACATGTCAGACTGGGAGATGTTCTTGATCTGTGGTGTCTGTCTGGTGCAGGGGTGTTTTACCATGCAGGCACAGGATCCCACATCTGAACTAAGAGAGGGAAATCACACTGGTGCAACTGACACATTTCACACAATGGAATACCTCCAACTTTGTGGTAACATTTTGAGAAAACTGACCGATTTTCTCTGCACTAAGCTATGTTTGAGGGTTTTGGTTTTTTTTAGTATCCTGTACAAAGCTCACACTCTTCCTCATCCACTATCTTTGAGTCCACCTGTAACACTATATCACTTGTATGTTTCCAGTCACAAGGAAACCAGACAATTTGACCCAATGTTTTTTTGTGACTGTTCTTAAATGAATTTTCACATTGATTTAACATTTATTAAGTGATTTAGCACTTAATCACTTTTTTTTTTTACCTTTATTTATACAGGTAAGCCAATTGAGAACCAATTCTCATTTTCAATGACGAACTGGCCATTCATACACATGCATACACCAGTGTGAGTTGCTGCACTGGAGGTAAGGTGGGTGAAGTGTCTTACCCAAGGACACAACAGCACATGACTGGGACAGAGCGGGAACCGAACCGCCAACCTTTCGGTTATTGGACGACCTGCTCTAAATCCTGAGCCACGACCGCCTTATCACTTATATTTACCAATTATTATAAAATAAATGTCCCTCTTCATATTTTTTATAATTATAATAATTATTATCCTCTGTAAACTGCATTCTTTTCAGTGAAAAACATAAATTTCCCTATATTTCTTTTACAGATCATGTAGATGTTCACAGAAGCTCAGAGTAAATTCAAAGGTTATTACATCAAAAACAGAGGAAAATTGAAGAAACAATGGCTTTTTTTTTTTTTTAACAAAATCTATCATTAATCAAACATAAACCAAGTGTGTCCATCCACTGTCATTAATCCAACTCCATGGGTTTTACTGGTGAATCAATATTGCAGAAGATGATGGTCTTTCCACATTCACTACAGAGCCTCTGATCCTCCAAATGGGTCATATCTGATGACCATGAAAAGATGATAAACTGCATTTTACACCAATTATTTACATGTATTGATAGGATTAGTCAATCAGAAGTTATCAAATATTTTAGATTAGTAGATGGTTTTGGTCACAGTGGTCACAACAAAGACAGAAAAGGACTCATTTGCAGTCATCATCTAAAGTTTGCTATTAATTCTTTTTGTCAGTAATGTTGAACCTGTAAGTACTACACAGGAGTTTCCTTATCAAATGAATAATAACTGGCCCACCAGTGTCCTCATATTTGTAGTAGGAAATTCCTGCAAACTTATTCCCAAAATCTTGTCAAAGGTGTTAAGAAAGAATGCCCAGATTTATGAAAGAAATAAATACATCAAGACCTGACAAATTTTTCTGTCCCCAGCTCATATATATGTGTATGTGTGTGTGTGTGTGTGTGTGCGTGCGTGCGTGCATGCTTGCATGTGTGTGTGTGTGTGTGTGTGTGCGTGTGCATGCGCATTTCTTTTTTACTTAAATTTCAAGTGAATAAATACATTTTGGCATTGATTGGTCTTTTTGATGTCTTGAAGAAACCACAGATTATTGTGGTTTTCTTTGGTATAAGGCACAACTGTGTGCCTATGTGAAAGCCATCTGACAATAAAATAGAAAAAAATAACATATTGAAAAATGGATATTTCTCATAATTAGAGCTGTCCACAGAGGAAAGGAACAGCACTAGCAATGCTGAGATGCTTCCTTTCTTGACCATCTTCATTTCCAGAGCCTACAGAGACTTCCCCTCCACAGAAGAGAAACAACAGTGAAAACATTCAGTCATTCAGGTTTTATTAACTTCTGTTTGTAGTTAAAAGGTTTTACATGGTTAGTTAACTTCTTCTTTTGAACTGGACTGTGTTGACCCATAAAACATGAAAATGTTACAAGAGATCGATTTCATGGCTTTAAGTTTGCTGATGTCTGTGTGATTTGAAATATACAGGTGATATAAAATGTTAAGGATTTTAACAAGAGGATTTTTGATGATTTTTGCCATAAAGTGTAATGAGATATTCCAATATTTTGTATATTTCCTAGATGTAAAGTACTTCATATAAGTTTCAAGAAAGATTAATTAAAACTATGCAGTAGTTGAGATTCCACTTATGGCACATTCTATACAATTCTACTACTGACCCAAACAACTGAAATAATTCCACCCTTATTGTGTTTGTTAAATATTAAGCAACTTGAATAAACCGTGTAAGTGACACTGAGAGCATTTTTATGTCGGTTTAAAAAAAAAACAACCAATGGTTCTTACAAAGAGAAGCATAAATGTTTTAGCACAGCTTGTGTGCTCTGTGCTTTCAGGAAGGTGGATACTGTCTAGGAGTGAATAAATCATACAAACCTCTATTATACATTAGATGTAATGCAGTAAAATGATGCTCTTTAGTAAAAAGACAAGTGGGATAAAAAACAAAACAAAAAAAACAAACAATTGTGCCCATGGGACTAAAAACCTAAAGTATTCTCTCAGATGTCTTGTTCTGATCTGATCTTTTTGTTGTTCCTGAGACCATCTGTCCTCAAATGTGGACAGTAGTTTCACAGCTTTACATGAAAAAAACAAAAACAAAAAACAAAGAAAACCTATCCACTGCAAAGAACATGCCATAATTAAAAAAAAAAAAAGAAATAACATCTGAAAACACTGTTGCATCATGATGTTTCCAATGTAAGCCATTATTTAATTAAAAAAAGCCAAAACTCAAAAACCTGTGGCTTTCCTGGATTTCAGAAGGTTAAAACTACACAGTCTAATTGCTCATGTTAAAATATACATTTAGTTTAGCATTTCAGATATAATTATTCACTGCCTTTTCTACTTCAAATTTTTCTAAATGGAATATATTTGCAAATGTATCATCTTAACTAGACTAGAGATTACAATGGAACTTTTCTGACATGTTTTACACTAACCAATTAATTTTTTACATATATATTATCAGTGATGAATGGTCTTATCCTATGCTTACACTCCTAAATAGCTTCATAAAAGTTGT
Source organism: Fowleria isostigma (assembly GCA_029814645.1). NCBI lineage: Eukaryota > Metazoa > Chordata > Actinopteri > Kurtiformes > Apogonidae > Fowleria > Fowleria isostigma. The sequence goes on along the minus strand of JAPTGZ010000005.1, from coordinate 22,720,873 downwards.
TGAAATTCTGTCTTTGTGCTCTTCACTTCTACATTACTATACCTTGGCCCTGCAGTTACTTTATTTTTCTTGGTGACTCAATACGCCTCTCTTTGTATAAAAGCTTTCATAACATTTGTTACTCATTTTAGATAATAGTACAAGTTAACAGCTCACTCAACAACACCTTTTGCTCTCTGATTTTTTTGCCTGTGGACTGACCACAGATTCATGTCACTGTCCGTGGTGCTGAATCTGATATGTTTTGTGTCGTCTGTTTGCTATACTGAACTGTAGCCCATTGGAGGAATTGTCAAGCAGCTGTTTTGTGTTGTCACTTAATCTTGTTGAAGTACATCTCATAATCATGTTGAAAATACTACGGACTGTTGCTTCCATTCATGAGGATCCGCTGTCCCTAGATTCTGGGAAAACATCCATCTTAGAGGATTTATCTCCCTGCCTCCTGTCACTGGCTGAGATATTTAATTAGCATACATTATACACTAGTTTAGTGTCTCTTGTCTCATTCTGCTTTTTTGCCGGGACTGAGTCCCACCTGGGAGATGCTTTCAGATGCCGCTTCTCTGTTGCAGCCCCAGCTTGCTTCCCCCAGTTCTTTTCCTCTTGTCTGATAAATTACCCAAACAAAAGCAGTGCTGGCTCTCCTCTCAAGTGAAAAAATATTCTACTGCAGGCCATAAAGCTGCCATGAAGACACCGGGTAGACACTGACACACCCACAAATTGATGCTAATGGCAAAACATTTATCATTTTCCATTATTCTCAGTGTAATCTGGCAGAATCAACATTAGGCTTTTAGAAATTATTCTTAGGATGTGCAGGTTCAAAAGAGTTTTGGGTTTGGTTTATAGTTCATGGTCTAGTCACACCTCATGTCTAAGATGAAAACTGTATTACAGTAGTTTGTTTGTATTGCAGCCCTTCTTCGCTTATAGCACCTCAACCCATATTACTGACCTTCCAGGCTCCTGCTCTGCTTCTACACTGTCCTGTCATTCAGTTGTTCCACATTAATTTCCCGAGGGGACTTGGTCTAAGCCTCTGCATATGAATGGTTGTTTTGCAGTAAGAATAGGAAAATATTGTCATATTTGAAATTGTAAAAGACATATATGTGCTGTACATATCGCCAAGGCACATCTGCACATATATAGTAACACTGGTAACACTGCACTGGTTTGTCTGAAACAGTTGCACAGGTAAAGCTTATGCCTGAGATTTGTATAATGGCTTTTTTGACTGTGCTATCAACTGGAAATTATGCTAAAATGGGAGCCAGTTAAAAGCCAATGATCAAAGTGATAAAGAAATCAAGAGGATGCTATAAAAAGAGGTCTATAAAAAGAAAACAGACCTGTGAATGTGCTCAGATCTAATCCTGCTCCTCATAGCTTGACACACTAAAATGTGTGAATGTCATTAAGTGAGTCACTCTCCTCCCTTTAGTCATGCAAATGGCCATCTTTCATATGCAGGGTTAGTCCATGCAAATCTCACATCAAAATCTCAATGATCTCAAAGGCTAAGCAGTTGAGTTCTTCATGGCCAATTAAAAAGACACACACATTTACTCACCAGTGCCAGAACAGCAGAAATACTGATGCAAATGTTTGCACAGGATGATAGAAGGACTTTGTGCTCTGGTTAATATTAATGACTAAATGTTAATGTAAACAGCCACCCATATGATGGGACAACTGAGAAAATGCTGTGAAGAACACAAGGGAGAGATGCTGGTACTAAGCCTGGCAGGATGCCCTGCTTTTTCAGGTTGTTTTGTAGAACCTCAAAGACCATGTGTTGTATGAAGACTGATATGTCTGTTAACATGTTAGTAGCAAGTGTCGATGCTTGAAAGTCCATTGTCACAGCTTCAATTTCTTCTGTACATGCTTGAAAAAAGTCTTTTGTGATTCACCTCCCAAGGCTGGCTTCCTTCCTGCAAATATATTTCTAAAAAAAATACCCATCAACATATATCAGCTGTAGCTGGTACAAATCCAGAGCTGCCAGAGGTCTGCTATCTTTATGACTTTCTTGAACCTCTGTTTTAGGCCTGGTGGGGATGCCAACCTCTTGCTGCTTGATACACTGATAACCAAGATCAGCTGCAGTCATAGTGTGAGATACATTAGAAGAACAGGACTGAAAGGGATTATGGATTTCTGTACTCCTGTAAATCTTTTTATCTGCCAGGCCCACCCTATGAGAAAGCAATGTTATTGCACGTTAACACATAATTCCCCTGTCTGTCAGATTGACAGCATGGCATACAAAGCTCACCTCTGCATCAACCAGTGTTAATTCTCTTTAGGATAGCTTGTGATGGTGTAGGAAGGCTGAGTGTGGTATTCTGTGAAAAAGGCCTGTTTATGTACTTGTTTTTATCCTTCAAACAAGCTTTTACAACACTATACAGCGACGTGGCCTCTGAGGTCAGCCAATCAGGGTCTATTGCCGGTCCCCCGTACCAAGCTCGTTACCAAAGGGGACAGAGCCTTTGTAGCGGTGGCTCCTAAATGGTGGACTCCTTCCACGTGACTTACAAACAGCAACCTCAGTGGACATTTTTCAACAGCGTCTTAAGACACATTTTTACTGCATTGCTTTTATGGGTACTCCTTGATTTTATTGGGTATTTTATATTGTCTTATTTTTGCATTTTGTATTTGTTTTATATGTTCTGTTTAATTTTTGTATTTTTATTATGCACCTTTTTTAATCTGTAAAGCACTTTGTGAGATTTGCTCTGTGATAGGTGTATATAAATAAACTTTACTTACTTTCAAAAATGAAGGTACTTTACTACATGCTCAATAAATTAGGCCTATTAACAATGTACAAACAAATATGGAAGAATCAGAGTTTGGAAGAATCACAATTCAGTTTTTGAATGTGTGGCAAGGCAAAGTCCCTTTGGCCGACTGGTTAGCGCGCGTGACTATCACCTGGGAGTCTGGGGTTTGAAGCCCACCCGGGCCCTCTTTGCCTTGCCATACTCTGGTATTGTTGAGCAGGATCCATGTAGCACTAAGGGTGGGTCCATGGATACCTAATGTGTGGCAGCCTGCGTGAAGCACGGGGACATGCTTGTGGAAAGAGGGGAAGAGATGCGACAGTGGTGGTCCTGTCACTGTACCTTTGGTTGATCATACTCTCTGACTACTTGGCCAAGGGGATATCCCTTTGGCCAACTGGTTAGCACGCATGACTATCACCCAGGAGTCTGGGCTCTGAAGCCCACTCGGGCCCTCTTTGCCTTGCCACAAATGCATATATCTTAGGGCTTCTGAAAATGAACCTCTTAAAGTTCATTCATTCATTTTCTGAACCCACTTATCCTCACTAGGGTCGCTTGGAACTTATCCCAGTGAAGGTGGGGTACACCCTAGACATTTCGCCTGTTCATCGCAGGGCTGACATATAGAGACAAACAATGACTCTCATGTTCCCACCTATGGGTAATTTAGATTAATCAATTAACCTATCAGTGCATGTCTTTGGATGGTGGGAAGAAACCAGAGTACCCAGAGAAAACTCATGCAATGATGGGGAGAACATGCAAACTCCACACAGAAAGATACCACCCCCTTGACTGGTGCTGGAATTGAACCCAGGGCCTTCTTACTGTGAGGCACAAGTGTTAACCACTACACCATTGTGACGATACCACGATCCTGAGATTAAGAGTCTCACGTTCTACTGACTGAGCTAGTCGGGCCTCTTAAAGTCTCCAAGTTTTTTTTTTTGAAGGGCATATTGATTATACAGGTATGGGGAGAAGAAGTTGTTAAATTGAATAAATATTAAATTACACCAGAATTTACATTTTCATCTTAATTATCAGAAGTGCTTCTTCACTTTCACCCACAATCATCTCCCACACAAAAAACAAATGACACCTTAACATTGCTAGTGATTCAGGTTACAGAATTAAGACTTGACTTAAGCTCAGTGACAGCTCACATTATAACAGTTATTATACCACCACAATATTCCTGTTTGTTGACAGGTTATGAGTCATCTCTCTGGCATTCACTGTTATGACCACTTGTGCATATTTATTTCCCTTATTATGACAGTTTTTATTTCTATGACCTGTGTTTTCAATACTACAGATATTCTATTACAAATATTCTTAACAGGGATGTAACAGTATTTGAACAGAGCCCAATACAGCCTGTTGAGCAAATGAGTAGTTATAAGAAAATGTATATAACAAGATATTAAATGTATGTAGGAGTTTATTCAGTATTGTTTCTGTGAGAGTTAGGCAATTAGAAAGGTTTTGTGCATTAGTGGATAAATGAATGAGAGCAAGAGGAAAAATTAACATCAACAGTTCTTTTGCTGCAGGGAGACAAACAAATGCAGACATAAAGGTGAACATCTAGATTGTCCCAAGCAGCATTTCAGCCAGATAAATATCAGTATCACTTGATGAGTTCATGTTTTATATGGACTGACTTGTCCCTGTGCCTGTTTTATGCCTCATGACTGTAACACACTCCTCATAAAAAAGTTTCTTTGAATGATAAATATCACTTTTTGAAATAAACCTCAGTTTTTATTAAGATAAGGGTTAAGTTTTTTCTTCCAACACAATTCACACCACCTTTGTGCACAGATGTATTTGAACCCATAAAAAAATAAGAAACATTGGTAGTTATTAAGAATAAGTGGATTTTGTTTTATACCAAAAAGACAGACATAAAATAAATGGTGTATACACTGTTCCATGCATTAAAAACAATCCAATATTTTGTTCCAACTCGTGTTAAGTAAAACATCAACATGTTTCTCAGTGAAAATAAAATAAAATCATAATATCTGTAATTGAAGCTTTTGTTTGGCAGGTTGTTACTTAGTCAGTACAAATGTCTACAATCCATGACTGACATTCATTCAACATAAAATAAATTTATTTCTTCTCCTGCGCATTTGTAATTTACCTGCTGTATTTTAGTGGACAAAAGTAATATGATGTCATGGAAATGATAATATCAGAGGTCAGTGCAGATCTCATCTGGACACAGAGACAAGTATGGCTGCTGGATCCATTAAGTAATAATCAAGTGTGTTCTCCCGCAATTCCAAATCCAATTGACTTGTTGTAGTGGCATGGCAGCGAGAGATAGCACTGGTTGTTAGGACAGACAGCGCTTCCTTGAACTGCGGCAAACATCAGTAGAGCTTTGAGACGACAGCAACCCCTGGCGTGATGTAGTGTTCGCCGGGAGCAATTACAGTCTCATATGCCACTACGTTTCTGTTCAAACTCTTATCTATTTTTAATGCTGCCGGGGCTCCAGCATTTATATATTGTGCTGATGCGATGATGTTATTGTTGTTATCTCAAAGGCAACAAAGAGGATGCTGTGTAAAGCATATTGGAAAAGTATATCAAAAAATATGAGGCCTTCAATGTGACATTAAATAATCTCTAAAATGAAATAATGAACAAAGGGGCAACATTTCCAAGCTGCTGCAGAACCTGCAGAAGATAATGATGAGCACAGGAGAGATTAGAGCTTTATGTGCATAACACAGACCTGTACCTGATGTAAGAAAATTGTTATCAATAATTTCTGTTGTTATAAATAAAAAATGACAAGTAGTCCTTTGAAATACTATGTACATATGCTTTAACAGTATGCTTTATCATATAAACTGCAGGATGAAAGGTGATAAAGGTAAGATGGTAATAAAATTACCACCTATTATATCTATTCCTTGAACTGTTTTTGTTTGTTGGATGGAACACATTCATCATAACTTTACAGATAATGTAAATATGTTTAAGTCTTATCAGCCATGTTAAATGCAGTCGGAGTATCTAACAGGCATTTTGCAGTCGAGGGATAACATTAAAAGAGAAAGATCTTTGAAAAATTAATATGCATGTTTCTGTTTTATGTCATCGTATTGTATCTCATACCTGTGCAAAACGCAAAAAGTAGCTATAACATTTTTTCAGTGTTTTTAAATTTCAGGAATATGGTGTGGCTTTGGTTCGCCGAGCAGTGGTCCTTCCATTTGAGACAAATTACTCACAAAGTACGAGGACTGTTACTGTGATTACTGTCATTTTCACTGTCTTATTTACAGGTGGATTACCTCAAACAAAGGTGCTCCTTTATTCCATAGGTGAGTATATCAGGGACGTCTTGACTTTCTTCTATGATTGTGCATCACATACTTCTGAACAGGGCTGCTCGTGTCTGATTTGAAGACCAGCACAGGGATTCACAGCTGTTCTTACCTGTCATTGAGAGCTGTTGATCTAAGATTTGTTCATGAAGGTTGAAAGGATGCTGTGTAGTGCAGACAACATAATATTTCCTCAAACGGTCCCTCAAAAGACAACTTTGTTCACTAAAAGTCAAGCATGACTCACCTGCTTTAGAAGGACCCCTTGTCTGCTCTGCCCTTGAGGTGAATGGCACTGAAGCAAAATCAATTGAATTGGAGGAGAACTCAGTGTCTCTCTTTTATATGTCAAGGAGAGAACTCCTGTTGCATCCGGTCCTGATTGGCCGAGAAGGGTCCCAGTTGCCAGGCAACCATCCAGTGGTGTATGGGCCTAGCTGACAGACAGCTGCTAATGAAGCCAGTAGGAGAGTGTGCTGCAGAAAAGGGCTATCCGACCTGCTTTCTCATGCCTCACGCATCCTGGGATCTGACAACACATAGATGCACCCTTCTCCCCCTCCCCCAAACACACACATACTAATCCACACATAGACACACACTCATTTACTTTCTTCCTGTGTCTGAAAAATCCTCCCACAAGGGCCAGAGTGAGCCACTGAAATGTAGCCATGTCTTAAACAACCCCCACCTCTCACACCTTTACCAACCCCCTCATCTCCACTCACTAATATTTACACAACAAATGAAGGAAGCACATGCATAATCACTGTATGTTGAAGTGAAGGCTCATCGTCACTCCGCTGTCAGAGATTTCAGAAATAGAGTATTCAAAGGTGTAAAGACACAGATGGCATCCACACAAACACCACATCCAGAGAGCAGAGTGCTGATTGCTGTGCATGAGTCACACTCAGGTCACACATACAGATCCTGCACAGCAACTGCCCTGCTCAGTCTGTGGACTTTAGAAATTCAAAAGCTTCAAAGCTACATGTTTAATGTGGTTTAGAGTATGTGAACTGTCATGTGCAAAAGATACTATGATGATGCCATTTGGTACTTTATTGTCTTTTTAGATTGTGTCTTTTTGTCTAAGATGATGCTGTTGCACATTTCAGGAATAGCTATAAATCTTAATATGTTCCTCTGCAGAATATTTAGCAATGCATGAAACAGTGACACTAGTCTTCTAAGACCCCTTGTGACTTGCTACCACATGCTTCCTAGTGGATGTTGTGTATTTTGTAGGCACATTGTATCCAACTCCCACTTCAAAAAACAAAAGGAGGGGGGAGATGAGAGAGAGAGTCAATGTCCTGTCTCTTTCATGTGTATCTCATGGGTCCTCATTTTAGGGAAAAAAAGTCTGTATTTTTGTATAATACTGTGTTTTGATCCCTGTTGAATTATACCATTATTTACACATATGATGTTCCATCAATGCATCCATTTCATGTGAGGTTTGCAGGGTTCTGGTGCCTATCCTGGCCACCAGTGGGTGAAGGAGCCTTGAATGTGTCACCAGTTCATCACAGGAGAGATTTAAGGCTCATTTATGTCGCTTTATGTATGTAAATAGGTACATCAGTTTCTAATGTTGTCATGACTCACTGCCGTCATATTCTCATGTGTCCTGTACATTTGAATGATTCTCTGTCAATCCACCAGAGGGCATGCCTCTTAATTACTATACTGGTCAAATACATCAAAGAAGAGTAAAGTTTTTTGAGGGAAGAAGAAGAAGATGAAAGTCAATAATAACAAACGGGCTGATGACAGAGGAGGTAATACTAATGTGGACACTAAAGGGTAGTTGTCATAAATATGTTGGTAGTTTTTCACTAACTCACACAGTCACTCTTTGACAGCCGTGAGTTATAGAAATGATTCTGTTCAAATCTTAACACTGCATCCACTGTTCCCAGTGGTATTGCTCCATTTCGTCCTTCTGGAAATGCATCTGCAAGCTACCGGAAAACAGACAAAATTACACATGTAATGTATGTAGGGGACAAACAGAATGCTCCGTCCATATCTGTCTGCATCTTTAATGTAGAGCATAAATGAGCCCGTATACAGACAAACAACTATTCACACCAACAGACAAACATCCACAGGTAGAATGACCAATTAACCTATTAATGCCTCGGTCACAAGGAGTCTTACGAACAATGGGTTTGTACAGATCATCCTATGAAATCTGGAGTTTGTAGACATTCATGCGGAAAGCATTACTTTCTTTCGGCAATCTTACAAAGTTAGAATGGCTGCCATTCAAATCACAAGAGCAACTTGAGGCCTCTGTGAGAAAATCTGTGAATTTGTGTTGTACAAAGACCATAGAGTCCCCTTTTTTTTGTAAGGGTGCCTTGGCACCTTCCTATGGCCACTTTGTGAATTTTTTGTCGTAAGGTGGTGAGGACATAATATATTATTTTTTTAATAACATATCCATTAGTGTACTTATAAATCTATAGGTTTTAATTATGTGCATTTGGTAAGGACAGTTCACCTTTGATACAGATATTTCCAGAGAGACACATACAGCCTTGAGAAGGCAAGAAGAGTTTTCTGATAAGACGCACACACATTGTTTTGAAAACACTGAGCACAGACATTCACCAAACCTTGAACACATAAAACGCTAGGGTTCGATTCACAATTGGGCTTGGACCAGCAATGGTGACGTACATAAAACCTGACGTTTCTGGATTGGATGACGGGAGGGAACATTTAATCATGATAGAGAATTGAATAAAACTGACCGGGAAATTGTGGGAGGTGCTCTTCCTCAGCCTGATTGCATTCGGACAACACCAAGAGGGGGGCCCGGATATTTCCGTATTAGCTCGGATTTTCATATGGCACCCTTTTGTGCACCTCACGCCACTCTCAAGTTGTTGGTAGGAAGATCTTGTGCTTTTTTAGTTTATTTAGATTGGTATAAAAACAGTAGTTCTGTGCACTCTTAAAACTCCCATGTCATGATCTTCACATTCAAAATGCCATTAATGCCCACAAGACTAGAGAATATGTGGGCTTCTCAAGCAGTCTTTTCTTATATTTGGTATCGGCATACCTCTCTGAACATTTATTGTAATAGCAGTCATTTTCAGCAAAAAAAGTCTACAAGTTTCTGTCCTATTGTCAAATCGTTATCGTATTTTTCTTTTCCTGCTTTCCTGTCCTTTCCTTCTCTTCATCCTGGAGGTCTAAATCCTCATATTCCTCCTCCTTCCTATGGTCAGACTCCACTACAGACTGCTCTTGTGGTTTTGGCAGTGACTGTGAGTTTCTCATCTCCTCATCCCCATCCTTCCTCTTCTTCCCCTTTCCTTTCATTTCCATTGTGGAAAACTTTGCGAATTTTTAGTTTGAATGTTTTTGACCATAGAAATCTCTAGAATAAAGATTTATATATAACCCCCACTAACAATGGCACGAATGCTAGACGAATGATGTACTACTGCCTATTATGAAAACCTTCATTCAAATCCCCTTTCAGGGGATATCATAGTGCGTTTGTAGAAAATCTTGCACAAGACCTTCCACTTGGCTACGAACTTAAGAACAGTCTATGAACTTTCATTTCTTAAAAAAAGACCGCCTTGAGAAAGTCATACAAAATAGTTCATAAATCATTTGCACAGTTTTTATAGCCATTCATAAGAGCATTTTGACCTAGGCATAAGATATGTGTCTTTGAGTGAGAGAAACATCAGATTTTTTTCAGCTCAAACATAATCTTACCAGGACAGAAAGTCACGATTTGTTGTAAAACTGTTGTCAAGAAGATTTGTTGTGATTTTCTCCTTTTTTTTTTTTTTTGAACTTTCTCACCTCCATTATGAAGTGACCTGGATCATGTGTGGAAAGAGCTGTGATCCACGAATATGAAACTACATGTAACTTTACCATCTCTACCACAACTGAAATTTTCTTGTCTTGTAAAATTATATTTCAAACTGAAAAATGTCAATTTCATCATTGACTCCTGTTCATTTTTTTTTTCCTAATTTTGACAATCAGTTTCCTCAATTTTCTCAGGGCTCTGCCCAAAGGATCAATAAAGTTATATCTAATCTAAGTTTTAGCTAATCAAGTTCCTAGGTAGCTGGGAAGTGTTGAGATAATGTTATTGATGGATGCAGTGCATATAGTCAAAGCTCCAGGAGCCTTCTTCTGTAGCTTTTCAAATCAAACTTACTTAATAAAAATACAAACGTTTTGAGCTGTTTAATGTGATTATGGAAGTGGTGTAAAACAAAAAAGAAAGAAATAAAATAAAACAAACATTAAACAAAACAATCCTGTGCCAAGCAGTAGAGTCACATCTGAACAGTGAACATTAGTCAGAGCAAGGGCGTGTTCTGGGAGGGGGCCCTGTGAAATGCCCTGCCCAGCCTGCCATAATCACAGTCCAGTCTTTATGCCCTCAATCAAATTGATGGTTGTTCAAGAAATGAGAAGGTTCTCACTGCATCAGTTAGAGATAGCACTCAAAGACCTAAATGGCTACCAGCGACCAAAAGCATCAAATGATCTACATTTTTAATAACTTTTGAACCACTAACCCTACCATTACATTGAAATAATTCAGGTAAAATGTAATGTCTTTGGTACCTTTGGATAAGACAATTTGGACATTCAGAGACTCCATAGTGAACAAGAAAACACGTCATCTTCTGCAACATTGATTCACTAATAAATCTGAATCTGTTTGCTAAGTTAAATCCAGGTGGGAAGATTTATTTGGCCATTCTGTATAGTATACAATCACAGAATATTTTTTTATGTTATATAATAAATATTAATACATAAAAGTAGTTGTTTGGAATTTTTGCTTTCAGTATTGCATTACCTTCCAGAGGGTATGACACTCAAGGCAACTGCCATGTGACTTATGCCTTTAGCTCCCCTTGAAAGTAATAAATGAATATCCACTCTATCTGTGTTATCATTGTACCTGTCTCCTCCTCATTTCAAATCCTGTGTCATAGATGTCTAGAAACAGCATGTCAGATCATGTCTGACATCTTCCATATGTGATGAATCTTGTTATGTGGGATAAACAGGATCTGGTCTCTCAACAGATAAAGGCCTTCCCTCAAGGTCTATCAGTATTTTCTCCAGGCGGTAGCTGACTGATGGCGTCCCATAAAGCTTTTATGAGACCGGTGTCAAAGGGCCTTGCACTTTCACCTGCACTGACTCCTATGTTACAGAGGAATGATGGACCACCTGTCTGTTTTTATATTCGGAACTCTGCTGCGTTAAAATGAATAGTGATCCAATGAAGGCACATCATATATTTTAAGTAGGAGGAAGTATTTCATTGTATTTTTAAAATGGTTAAAAATACATGCAATGTATTTTGGGTTCTGTGACCAAATACTGTAAAGAATTATGCTCTGTTTCATAAAGGTTTAAAATATCTATCATCAAGTTGGTTTTAACTGTCTGTCATTGCCTATCTGACTCACAGGAATTTGTCTTTCAACACATGGCATTATGCAAAATACCCTGTGTTACTGTCTTCTCTGAACAAAGCATTATTTCCTCCTGAATGCTTTGTTTTCTCTATTTAAAAGGCAATGTGTCTTGGGCTTGAGAGGCCAGATAGGCTGCAGACATAAATAATTCAGACTATAGCAAGGACAGGATATACAGGGTCCAGAGAGACTGGAAACCAGCAAATCTGAGCAGTGCTAGACTGGTTATTTAGACTGGTGAAGATTTAGCCTCTCCTCTGAGACCTTTAGGGGCGGGGGTGGATGGATGATTCTGGCGTTGAAAATAACACTGAGAAGAATCTCTTGACTTTAGCGAAAGGGAATAAGAGCTGTGGCTAAGGAAGACTGTAATTAGTTGGGGTTAAAGACTCACATGGAGCAGAGGTTGAGTGTCTACAAAGAAAAAAAGTGTTACCTGCAGATGCAGAGAGGTGATCATTTATGTGAGTGAGAGTGCTGCTGCTGCTGCCGCTGATGCTGCTGGGAAAAGAGGTGCAATATTTTGATGAAAGGCCTCAAGTTGCTGCTAGCTAGTTTGCTAAAATGAATAACCTCTGCCTGTCCAGAGGGGATTGATGAAAATAGTTCTAAATGAAGTCGGGTCAAGACATGAAAACATTCAACTGAACAGGGCACAGTAGAGAGAGAGACACACACAAAAAAAAAAAATAAACTAAAGGGCTGATGGAGATAAATGAATCACTCAATGCATTAATGAGTTGATAATTATGACTCATCCATAACACAAGAGAAGCGTTCCTCAAATCCGCAGCCAAGGAACTTCCATTCCTCTCCAGTGGGCCTAAAACACGCATCCGTCCTCTAGCATCAGCAACCCTGGACACTATATTTAGTAGTCTCCGCAGAAGTATAAATAACACACCCGGGCACTGATTAAGTCTTTTGGAGAGTGGAAAAGTTTAGAATTAATCAGAAAGGCTAATTAGTCAAAGCCTTCAGCCATGAAATGAGAGTGAAGCTCTGAACAATCTGTGACTCAGTACATGCATGCATACAAAACTGTTTTCGACATGTAATCAAGAGATGGTCCATCAGAGGGTGATCAGTAGTGACAGGAAGCAAACAAACAAGTCAGCGCTTATTGATGTTGGTTTGTAGAGACCTAAACACATCCGGGTGAATTCAATTATTTTTTAATTTCAAATGTTGTCATTGCATGTTTCTGTAAACTAGCATTCTTTGCCATAAAAACATCCAATACTTTTTGATTCTCCTCAATAGTCCAGAGGTGGATGGGATGGATTATGGATGCAGGAGTTTTTTTGTTTTTGTTTTTTTAACAAGATATGGGAGTTTCCATCCTAACCCCTGGGATTCTTATGTCTTCAAAAAAAAAAAAAAAAAAGCTTTACTTAGGATTTGTAAGCTTTCTAGCTTAATCACAGTTTTTACACATGAATTTTTACACCATATGAGGCGGCACGGTGGTGTAGTGCTTAGCGCTCACGCCTCACAGCAAGAAGGTCCTGGGTTCGATCCCAGCACCATCCACCGTGGGACCTTTCTGTGTGAAGTTTGCATGTTCTCCCCATGTCTGCGTGGGTTTTCTCTGGGTACTCTGGTTTCCTCCCACCATACAAAGACATGCACTGATAGGTTAATTGGTTCATCTAAATTGTCCATTGGTGTGAATGTGAGAGTGGTTGTTTGTCTCTATATGTCAGCCCTGTGATGAACTGGTGAAATGTCCAGGGTGTACCCCGCCTTCGCCCTTAAGTAGCTGGGATAGGTGCCATGCGACGCCCGTGACCCTGGTGAGGATAAAACGGGTTCAGAAAATGAATGAATGGACAAAAATAGTATTAAAAAGATAATTCACACCTATAGAATGTATAGGACATCCTATACCAAATCAATTGAAATATTATCATGATAAAAAAAGTATTCATGTCAGTTATCAATTTTCAGGGCCGTTTCTAGCTTTGTGGGGGCCCTAAACAAGATGCTTTTCAGGGGCTCATAGTTTGTCAAAGTACAATAAAGAGGTTCCTGACCCTTTAGATGGTCGACTAAAGTGACACAATCTATCACAATTCATAGGTAAAACAGGCTACAGTTCAAATTAAACATCTTAAGTTGAGCCATTTAGGCAAGTTAACCCTCGTATGATGCTTGGGTCTGTGGGACCTGTTTTCATGTTTTGTTAAAAGAAAAATGATGAGTGGTTATTTTTGTATGAATTTTTTCCTCTCATATCTTGATTATATTACATTTTATTAAGCAAACAAACTAAAAACAAGTAGCATTTTAATTCATAAATTTAATTTAGCACAGGAAAAAGGCAAATATTAAACTTATATATGCTTTTTATATTGTTTGTAATTGGGATGAAGTAAGCATCTATTGAGTATTTTAACCTAAAATTGTTTGACTATGTTGAATTAAAAGCCCACCACACCCATGAACACTGGGTGAATAACAAAAATATCAGCACCACACAAAGGTTAAACTGATTAAAAAATATATATATAATACAAGGAAAACAATAAATCTTTATATGTCAATATATAACAAAGATTTTGAGTGTTTATACATTCTTTTAAACTTTTAAATAATAAAATACAATTGCTGAGATTACTTCTTTTTAATGCCATTACGATGTTTGTTTTATTTAATACTCTTGCTAACAGGAATGGTAGATGGGTAGCTGTCAAGCATTCCCATCATACCTGTCAGTGGTCCGCTATGTCACTACCTGTGTGACAGTGCGGTCCAGTGAATACGACCTAATAATGTCACAAAAACACTGGCTACAGCTTATCAATACAGTTTATTTTATCTTTATCCTCCATTTATTTATTTTTTTTAAGTATATAAGGGATGTAATAAACACATGAGATAAATACAGATAAAGACAGGATGTTTAAATTTTCCTCCAGATGAAGCTGAACATGAATTTTTGGGGCCCCCTGGTGGTTTGGGGGCCCTAAGCATTCACCTAGTTCATCTATAGCAAGAAACAGCCCTGCCAATATTTGTTGGAAGAAATGTTAAAGTTGTATATGACTTAAGTCACCAATTTTTCATCAGATTTGTAAAACCAGGCATGTCCGGAAATTTGTCACGGCATTGCATTGTGGGAAATGTAGTTCCACACAGAGAGAACCCACTGGGTTTCACATGACAGCATTTTTTTTTGCTGCTGCTACTGTGGCTGTGTGGAGCTATGCTACCCACAATGCAAGACCACGAGAAATTTCCAGAAATGCCTGATTTATCTGCTGTTCATATTTGTAAACATGCAGATTTGTTTGTGGTGGAGTACACTTTGGAATTGTTCAATGTGAGGGAAGAGATTAAGGTGTGTAATCACAGAAAGACTTAAGGCTTCGTGATGCTTAGGCAATGATTTGGGTTTTACAAATTTGATGAAAATAGGTGATGAAAGTCATATGCAGCTTTAAATAAAATTTTTTTCTAACTTTTGTGGTTGATTTTTTCTTCCTGAATGACAGTTGAAGAAACCAGACAGTCATTAAAGTTTAAGTTATTTATGGTGAGAATGTGTCAGATATTTTAGAAATGTAGGGGTGAGTCATTGAAAAAAAAATTAATGAGAAAAAACATTTAATAAAATGGACTAAAACAAATATTTTAAATGGTATATACATATTAAAAAAAATAGTAATATGAACAAAATTAACACAACAGATGAAACAAAATCATTTATTTGCCACAATATTTATCACAATATATATAGATAGTTTTTGTAGCACAGTCCCCTGTTAGCAATAAAACACCTGAATACAATCTGCCCCTAGACCTTTGTCTGTATAGTTTCTGTCTGAGACACATGGTTAAAAAGTGCAATAACTAACACTGTAAGATATGTGTCTTAAACCATTCATTTTTGCCCATAAAGCAAAAAAAAAAAAGTACATGTAATTACATGATTGTGACAATGTGAATTATTCTTGATAGATAAAGTGTAACTGTGACTCAGTGTGTAATCATTACACCTGCTCAAAGGTGATTACTGGTGTGTATAAATAGGAATAAAAAGAAGAATGTGTGAAAACAAAATGATTCCAATGTTATGAGCAAAAGTATGTTTGGTTCTGAAATGCTAAAGATAAAATCTACCACTAAACCGAACAACAAAGATGCACATTACAGAGACAAATACTGATAAATTAAATATAAAGTGTAATTTCTGTTTATTATATATTCATTGTCTCCATTGTTGTACCACTATTCATCATATCCTAAAGCTGTCTGAGCAGCAACTGGGATTTTCTCCTTTCTGCTGTGATTCTCGCTATCCTGTGCTAAAATCTGACAGACACCCAGGGTTTAGATTACTGCTCAGGACTCCATGCTATCAGTCACTTTCCAGTCCAAACCCCAGTGTCCCTCTGCCATCAGCCTGGCTCGCTTCCACAGAAGATGAGCCTGATTCAATAAACGAATCAGCTTGCAGCTTCCATTCCTCTCTAAGTCACCTAAAACTGTACGATTTTCAACCTAAGCTACACACACACTGTCATAATAAATCCTTCTGACAAAGCTGCATGTAATTTATACCAAAGACCACAATTGTTGTGTTCAAGGCAAACCACGTTTCTTAATGGATCCAATCATTCAGAAGAAATATACAATTGGAGCAAAAATGACAGCAACATCTGCCTGCAGCTGGTTTTAGGAGCATGCATGCGTTAATGCAGCTTAATGTCATGCACAACGTTATGAGCCGTGATAATATATATGTGCAGCATCTCATAATTATAGTGCTGAAAATATCTCTTTGTCTACCTCCATGCTGATCGATAAAAACAAATATATGCAGACGATAATATAGACTTTGTTTAATAGCTAGAATGCAAATAGCAGCTATGGACATATAACAATTGATTTTTATCAGTGAATAAGGAATCCATCCTTAAGCCAAACTATAAGATGTAATTTAAAAAAAAAAAAAAAAACCCAGTGCATTTAATAAGTAGAGTTTGAAGGTAAAATATGTGAGATTTATGGGATAGAAGAGGACTGGATTGTACAAGTACCACATAATATTCAAGATTGTGTTTCATTTGAGTATAACAGAGATGTTCACAAATCATTTTTTTCAAGTCCATGTCAAATCTCAAGTCTGTTATGGTTGTGATGATAATTCTGTAATTTGCTGCATGATATCTGCTCTGCTTAGAACACTGCATTATTACATCTAATAAATACAAAGCATGGACTGTACCATCATTACTCCTTTATCTGATAGCAAACAGTAACACTACTGATTTGTTGTTTGGCATATGATGAAATAAAGTGGTTTATTGCAATTCAGCATGAAAAAAATGCAATGAAATCATGATTTGAACAGGAGATATTGAGAAAATTCTGGTTTTCTTGTCCTAAAGCATGAAAAAACAGGCCTGGGGACTCTATTTTTAGAGCCTTCAGGCCTGTTTTACAATGTAATAGTAACACTGGAGTATCAAAACATTCAAACAAACATGCTATTTTTAGAGAACTGGGAAAACAGTACAGTTTCTCTCAGTCAGTCCTTCATGGTGGTATAGCTACGTTAATAAGTGTCACATGATCATTCATTTATCTTTGGAAAATATCTAATTATTGCTGGTTTAATCAAGTTAACAACAATAATAAAAAAGAAAAGGTTATGTTGTGATGCTGTCAGTCCATTAGTACCACTTGTAGCAACTTCAACCTGCTATGAGTCGCTTAGAGACTAATAAGTTTAACTCTTTATTAACAAAAAATAAATAACTAACTCATAACACAAACAAGTGATCAAAGAAAATAGCAAATAAAGTGTAAATAGCAAAACGTATGTGAACAAATTAAAGCGGTGAACAATCCACACACACAGGTAAGCAGGGGCCTAAATTAACAAATACTCCCACCCATTTCTGGTTGACCTATTTATTCCCTTATGCTCATAATCACAAAACCCGACATATTATAAACAATAGCAAACCCAATATTTAAACCATTATACCTCAACATTATATCTAACTTAATATGTGGCTCCTACACCACTGATAACATGATTTAGATGTTCCCTTGTCTGGGTGTGCTTTTAGGGTCTGGTTAAATGAATTGTGACAGACCCACTATCTTTGATGTTTCATTCTGCATAAGTTTCAGGTGATGACTGTTTTTATCCCTCGAGTGTAGAAACCGTAGCCGAAACTAATAACTAGCCCAGCAGTGGCAGGTGAGGTCACATTTATTGCTGTTGTTTTTGTGGTTGAGCGCATGCATAAGGTTATAAATGGTAACAGGGGAGGGGATGGCATTCAGAGTGACAGACAATAAAAATCATGATGAAGAACTTAGAGTAAGTCTCAAATCACAAGTCCAAGGCAAGTCTAAAGTCACTTGTATGTCCGACTTGAGTCCAGTTTGGACACCCCGCCTCTGGTGTACAGTGGAGTGGAAATAAGAATTATAACCCTGTAAAGAGGGGCTGGGCTGCCCACATGGGGTCCACTACAAGACACAGCTATGTTTCTACAGTAGCTCAGAATGGACTGGAATCGGGAGTTACCAAACCTTATTACCAAAACCTATTACATCTGAATGGGGATCCAAATTAATAGTTTAAAGCCCAGAAGAGATAAAACACTGGCTCTAAAATCATATTTCTACTACATGTCATTGAATATTACATATTGAACTTTTAACCCTTTATAGTTTACTTGTAGAAATACTCTGAAATTCACATTTTCAACATTAATGTTACTGGAGGACAGAACAGGACTTTATTATTTTTGTGAAATTTTTCAATTTTTTTTATCGTCATGTAGAAAATCAAGTTCAGTGAATTTACTGTATTTGGTTCCTTTCTTGTATGTGGCAAAATAAAACAAAACACAACAAAACAGAAATCCAAGAAGTATATATAAAACATGATTGTATGGTATTTTAGAACATCACTTTTGAAACATTAGACTGTCCACATACACATTATCCTTTTAAACATCATTCGTTACATTAGTACAATTTCTTCATGGTACCTAACAAAGCAGGTACACTCACTGTTCCTGTAGAGGTGGACCTTACAGACCCTGTAGACCACATTGGACTTCAGATTGTTGACTCACTGTCCTCACTGGAACAGATTTTGTCAGTCTTTTAATGTATGTGGAAATTACCAAAAATAGTCACTTTCCCTATAAAGGGTTAATGTGGTTTCTATATAATATGCAATAAAAAAAATAAAAAAAATCCATTTTCAAAGAAAAATTAGATATCATCATATAAATATAATGTGCGTGCATTTAATCAAGGCACAGGGGACTATAGTTTGTCAGACTGGCTTACGATTTATACAAAAACCTTATACAAAAAATGTGTCCCAGAGCATTAGAAATAGACCAAAACATATTATTGCAAAAATGTATAGCCTAAAAGATGTGCTATGATCTAGATTAACATTCCAGTGCACCAATTTCATTAAAGTTGCAAAAAAAGGTCGAATGTGTCCATCTCAAATGAATTGGGCTATTTTCAAATGACTACCATTCCCACACGATTGATCCAAAAATTATTGTGAAATACGACAAATGAGCGGCCCAGACCAAAGATTATATATGTGACTTGTCATAATGATATCTTGTATGGTTTTCACTCAAGAACACCATACCAAACCCCATTCATATACAATGGGAACAGAATGCTGACAGCTGATTGGCTGAAATCATGCCCACTCTAACTTAGAGTGGGGAGGGTTGGGTTTAATGATAGAAAATCTACAAACAACTCTTCATAACTCTAACATTTTAGGGGGTTTCAGCAACAATTTATGCATCAAAATAATGTAAAAACTTTTTTCTCTCAAAAACTATGAACATTTTAATCTGAAAACCTTTTTGTTTTTGATGTACACGCCTCTAAGTGCTCAGAATGCTGATTTTTCTCTCATTCACTCCAATGTTACTCCACCCAGACTTTATAACTAGTCCATCTTTGGTATTATTTCTTGCTTTTACATCACACCTAGCCACAAGTCCACTAATCCGGCAAGAGGCAAGCACATAGAAATGTCTAGTTTATTTCTTGAAATTATCTTCAGGATACCGGGTGTTTTCTGCTTCATTCTTTGGACACTGATAGATCAGAAATGGCCCCAAAATGTTTGTGACATGACAAATGCAGCAGGGAAATACCTGTTCCTTGAATTCATGTTTTTGACGAGCACAATCATGTCCTCCCTTCAACAGAATTAATTCAAGAAAGAGATACAGAGAGAAAGTTAAAGATTTCCGACAACAAACATTGAAAATTCTTGTTTGTGAGTGAGTTTGTTGGGATTGTTGTTATTGCAGATCCTCCACTGCACATGTCAAACTGATTCACAAAAGGGTAAGAAATAAGAAATTAGTTGCCATTTGAGAGAAGGAACTACAGCTTCAAGTTCTATTTTCAATCAAGAAATACATGATTTTAAATGAGAGATTTGCAATTTCAGTTTCACTGAGGTCTAGTGTTGAATCCTCAGGACACTACAGGTTTCAAAGTCATCTCCTCCAGAGGCAGAGGGTCATTTAACAGCTCCTCCTTTGAGAGTGTTCACAGTGAAATGAATTTTAAACATCAGAACATTCCCCACTTAATAATGGCGGGTCAGACTGCATCGACCCATGGCGGCTTTAGCCCAGGGGAGGGCTTGTGCCAGTGGATTTACACCTGGAGAAACAACCTTTTTCTTCCCACTTATCCCACACTGACCAGACATGATTGGTAGTGATGGGGAGTAATGGATTACATGTAATGGAATTACATATCCAGATTACAAAAAATGACTAACTGTAATCTGTTAGTTACAGGATTAATACATGGTAATCAGAATACAGTTACATTTTAAAAAATCAATGGATTACTATCTGTTATTATCCATTATTTCATAAATCCACTTTCCCACACGTTTCCCCAAATCCTTTGATACAATATACGACGCAAAGTTCAAGATAATGGAGGTGGAGTCAGCATTGGAGCATTGGCCAGAGCTGGTAGATCAGAATCAGGGCAAGAATAATGCATACCTTTGGAAATACAAGCAGAACTACCCCTTAAAGAGAGATAATCAAGGAGAACACAATATTACCATGTAGTACAACAAGAAGAATGCAGATGGGATATTTGAATATGTGAACTTTTATTATGAACCAGACAAAACCCCAATAAGTTCCTTTGGGTTGTACTAGTACATCACATGTTCATCTGTGTTTATGAGGCTTTGACCAAATACGTTCATCCAGCTCTAAAACAAAACACACAACAATCAGTCTGTTTACAAAATAGGCTGATTTAACGCATTCATATGGGATTACAGTTTAAGAAATTCTGGGGGCAGCCATGGCTCAGGATTTAGAGCAGATCATCTAATAATGAAGGTTGGCGGTTTGGTTCCTGCTTTGTCTTAGTCATGTGTTGTTGTGTCCCTAGGAAAGACACTTCACTCACCTTACCTCCAGCGTGGCTACTCATACTGGTGTATGAATGCGTATGAATGTTGGGTGGTGGTAGGAGGGGCTGTAGGCCTGGATTGGCAGCCATGCTTCCATCCGCTTCAGTCTGCCCCAGGGCAGCTGTGGCTACAAGTGTAATTTACCACCACCAGTGTGTGAATATGTGAGCGAATGAATAAAGGATCCATTGTATGCACTTTGAGTATGTCTTAATAGAAAAGTGCTGTATAAATCTAACCCATTATTACCTCCACCAAGGAGGTTATGTTTTCGCCGGCGTTTGTCTGTCTGTTTGTCGGTTAGCAACTTTATGCAAAAACTACTGGACAGATTTGGATGAAACTTTTAGGACATGATGGAAATGACACAAGGTACAATCGATTAGATTTTGGAAGTGATCCGACATTTTACTCCCATTACAAATACGTTAATTAGGTGACTGTATTTATCTCCATTGTCTGTTTTCCAAGTGCCTGGCCCCTCCCCCTGCCATACACAG
>JAPTGZ010000005.1:22675163-22685772 GCA_029814645.1 Fowleria isostigma | reverse complement strand
ACCAATTAACCTATCAGTGCATGTCTTTGGATGGTTGGAGGAAACCGGAGTACCCGGAGAAAACCCACGCAGACACGGGGAGAACATGCAAACTCTACACAGCCACACCACCTTTACTGGTGTTGGAATTTAACCCAGGACTTTCTTGCTGTGAGGCACGAGTGCTAACCACTGCACCACCATGCCGTACATGTAAGTGCATGAAATCAAATTCATTCATTTATACTTGAAAAGGTGTTGGAAGAAGAAAAATGTATTTAATCCCACCCCCATTTCTCATCAATAGCTTGACATAATGAAATATCAATACTTTCCACTCTCTATAAACTTCAAAACAAGACAATGAACAAATGAGCCAATAATAATAAACTCATTCAACAGTATTTACATTATATATTCAAAAATGTGTGAAACCAAAGAGAAAAAATAAAAATAAAACAAAACAAAACAAAACAAACAAAATAGGACCAATGACCATTCATGGAGTTGTTACCGCGGGTAACAGTTAAGCATTGACTTACACTCCATGTAAAATTCTTGATGTATAATTTTTTACATATATTTTCTGTGTGTATTTGCCATATTTAATTCTATATGTGTTTTCCCTGTGTATACTTCTCTATGCAGACTTGCTCATGTAAAGTTTGTGCATATGTGCTCTTCTTTTTAAGCAATCTTTCCATGTATATCTGTGTACATATAATTGAAATGTATATGAACAGTACTGAATATTGCACATGTATATGTAATTAGCACTGTACATGGAGTGCATAAGCTCAAAATGAACTAATAAACTAAACTAAACTAAACTAAAATACAGTGGATGATATTATAATGACTGGTGCTAAGAAAGAGGAAATCTACAGAAAAAAAAATATTTTGGAAATGCCACAAAAGTAGCACTAGGTCTTTATGGGTAAAAACAGCCATTGCTAACAGGAAGTTGCACAAGACATTTTTATTTCTTTGTATACATTTGGTCTGGTTAGCTTTGGTTTGATCTCTACTAAGACCACCTCTAGGTTAGACCAAAGGTGGCTGATTTGATGTGTACCACTGGGTCAGGAAGGTTTTACACTTAAAAACTGGGTTTGGATCAAACCCTAAAGTCTAAAATTAAACCAAATGAGATAATTGTGAAAGCACCTTAAATTTCAAACAGCAAAACACATCCACTCAGTCTGCATTTAGCAGCTCCTTGCAGGATCTGGTTACATTAAATTTTGTAGAAGAGTGTAAAATCAAATTTATATCAAGTCATGTGACAGCAAATACTTGTAACATTATTGATTTATTTTACACAATTAAATTTTTGCTTAAAAAATCATGATAGTATTTCTATATTTGTGGAGATCATAACATCAATACTCTCCACCCATGTCTTATTATGTTGGTGTGTATTGTTCCTCAACTAGCTGGTATGTGTTGTCCTCTATTTTCTGCTGTTGTTTTTCAGTAAAGATATCAGTAACCCAATGTAAAAACAAGCTATTGAGCCAACTCCGAGACTTATACTATTGAATCAGTGTTGTAGAAGATGACGGTGTTTCCACGTCCACTATGGAGTCTCTGAACATCCAAGTGGGTCATGTCTGATGAGCATAAAAAGATAAATAACTGCCTTTCACATCAGTCATTTACATTTATTGATAGGATTAGTGGTTCAGATGTTATTAAACATTTTAAATGAGGAGATGCTTTTGGTCACTGGTGGCTGTTTGAGTCTTTTAGGGTTATATAATCAAAAGCACATTTTATAGTTTAAAACAAATCATAAACATATCTTAGGTGTTTGTTAATCTCAGGCCTTTTTTCCGGTATTTAACCAAGCTGAGACAACCAGCAATTTCAAAAATGTAACTCATTTCCTTGATATAATGAACAGAGCAGTTATCAAGTTGTCTGTAAATGGCTCCAAAAACATTTATAAAACCATTAAACATTATACTGTGTGTGCGTGTGTGTGTTTGTGTGTGTGTGTGTGTGTGGCTGAAAGAGGAGAGAAAATAAGAGAAGGCTGTAGAAAGTAAAGCACATTAAAGTCTGGAGAGGGATGGAAAATGAGAGGGATTTTGTTTTTGGATCTTCTAAGGAAGACAAGGATGATATATGATTCTTTTTTCTTTTTTATAAGACCAGGTTTTTTGTGTCTTGGCTTCTGAACAGCAGGGGTCCATATCACTATGCTACAGTGGCAGTGGTGTTTATTTAGACTTCAGATTATGGGAAGACCTAAAAAGCCCTAAGAAGGCTATGAATCCTGCCAACTCATGCTTGCCTAAAAGTTGAAGAACCTATGGCGTCCAATCAGAGAGCAAGATACATCACAAAATAAACCTCTGGTCAGTGACACATGATGGCTTCTGTCTTATCTTCATCTGTGTTTGACTGTAATTTTGGGATGCACTGTAAGATACTTAATCAAACAGCATGCTCCAAAGCACTAAGCTATTAACTGTCGATTGCTTTTATTCATGTGCTATCACTCACCCCATCCATCTTGTGTAATGTATGTTATCACATGTAATGATTCTGTTACACACACTATGCAACTCATATCTGAGCCTGTGTAAGGTGGAGTGTGTGTGGGTGAGGTGTTCAAGAGTCAGAGCAATAACAGATGGGATGTCAAGTGTGACCTGAATGATAAAAGCAGCATCCATTATCAGGTGTCTTGAATGCCAATTCAGCTCCTTCTCTGAGGGTTTGGAAGATTTTTCATCATTGCATTTCAGTTCATTAAAATGGTTCTGTGATAACTGTAACTGGTTATAAATATACAAATATCAACACTTTGGTTTGGACTCACAATTATGAGAGTTACATGTTTATTCAACACTGGACCACAAACTACTTTGTAAACTGTCCACCCATTCCAAAACACAGTGTGCAATATATTCATTACCTTATTATTACTGCTATTATACAGCTTTTTTAAACTATTATGTATATTTTTACATGACTGCACTTTTTTTAGTGTTAAATACTCTTTCTGTCCTGCTCTTAAATTATTTTAAGTTATTTTTTATTGTGAACTGACTTAGAGAGACACGCACAAGAATTCCAATGTACCTGTTTTAATTAGTTTTAACTTGTACAAATAGCAATAAACTTTAAACTAAACTAAACTAAACTAAATCAGTGTTTTAGCCTGTTCAGAGGTTTCTCAGTGTGTGATTGTAACAGTTCAAGTGAGTATTGTGATCTACCACCCCAATTCCAGTGAAGCTGGGACGTTGGGTAAAAGTAAATAAAAACACAATCTCAGGATAACGTCACTGGAATTGGGGTTGTACAAACACTTGCTAGAAAAAGGGTACCTATAGTACCTTTGGATTTTCATGGTTTGAAAACAGACCAACAGATTTGCATCATATGTAAAAAAAAATTTAACAAAATCAAAAAGCAACAAAGTGAAAAAAAAAAAAAAATCTAAATTTGCTGATTATGTATGTAATGGGTGTAAACTCAACAGAGGCGCACAGTCCATGTAAAGAATAAAAAATCATTTTAACCCAGATGGTAAAACTGTCCATAACAAATTAAAACATTAAAAATACTGAAAGAAGAAAGGAAGGATGCATTTTCCGCTGAAGGGTTTGTATATACATTTAATAATCCAAATTCTCAACACAAAGTCACATGACAGAACACACTCAGAACTACCAAAACCACCAACAAATCAACACTGTATCCACAGACTGTATCACTGAATAAACCTCACTGTGTAACACTACATTCATCTGGACTGTGGTATTATCAAGTTTTCTCCCTCAAATAAAAAGTCACAAATTCAAACTAAACTGACTTATAATCCTCATGCTGTAGTTTACATTATAGCTCTGTTACCTTAATTTTAATCACCACTGTTTTCCGTACAGCAGAATTAAAGATCTGTTTGAAATCATCCAAACAAGTCAGAACTGTTACAGTTTAGTCTAAACTGTGGCTCAACAAACTTTGGATTTACTGAACAAGATACTGTCTAATCTAATCCAATCTAATCTAATCTAATCTAATCTAATCTAATCTAATCTAATCTAATCTAATCTAATCAAGACACAAAGTTAAACTCACCCACGTAGATGGCATTCTGTGATTTCAAACTCTGTTCTTTTCATTTCGAGCTGTGTCTAGTGCTGAAGACAACAGCAGTGCTTCTTTCTATCGCTTTGTAACTTCCTTTAATTATAGAAGTTGTCTCTTAGTGGTTCTCATCCCATCTTGTCTCTTTCTGATGATTTGATCAAAGGCCCCATGGTTAGTTTTGTTCACCATGACTCACTAGTCCCTCTAGTGGTCACATAAATGATCGGTTGGGGTCAATATATCTGTAAATGGTTCATTGCTGTCTTTGACATAACATCTATATTGTCAACACTAATTGTAATGTGGTCTCATATTTGAGCATTTTCTCTCCTGAGGCCTGTGGATTTCCTGAGCAACAGGTTTTTGAGTTTTGGCTTTTTTAATTAAATAATAGCTTACATTGGAAGCATTTTAAAAACATTAACTATGGCCTGTCCTTTGCAGTTGACATTTTTTTTTGTTTTCTGTTTGTGTTAAGCTGGGAAGCTTTTGTCCACATATGAGGACAGAGGGTATTAGGAGGGAAGAACGAAATACTACCAATAACTTATTTCTTACTAACTTACTTCAGATAATCTGCTTATTCTCACTCAAATAATGTTAAATCTTATTAAAATAAAAGCCAGGTCTGGTATTTCAGTCCAAGCTGCTCTAAGTCTATCTTTGTAAAATCAGTGTATTCACTAAGTAGCCATTTGGCTTTTCATCCAAATAAAACAGCATCTGCATGCTCATGAGTACAACATATATGTGTATATGCATGTGTGCATTACCACTATATATGTGTATTGTTGGGTTCCACTATGATAGTAATTAATTCCCAGTGCAGGTACACACCCAAACACATCATATATAATAATAGTGACTGTAATTGGGGAATTCAAAACACCATAAGTTTTTCCATGCGGGTAAAGACCTCAGCTGGTTGCCAAGGACAATGTGTCTGTGAGCAATGTGGAGGATGACTTTTTCCCCTTGTTTATCTTGAAAGAGATAATCCATAAGGAGGGAGATAAAGTGTGCTTTAATTATCTATGAAAAGGGTCCAGCATGTTTTCATGTCACATCAGATTCCAGTCCCTGAACTGCCATTCAATCACTGCAACATATGTTTATATTTTTACCTGCTTTTAGGAAGTAATTGAAAACCCGCCTATAGAATATAGAATTAAAGTGATGGAAACCTAATTTCTTTGATTATCATGGCTAGTTCTATATAATTATAGTACAGGGATATCATAGAACAGAAACCATTAGCAGACCCTACTATGTCCTCAACCCCTGCTGTGATAGTGATTTACAGAATGGGGGGAAAAAAAAAAGTTATATTGTATTCTCTATTGTAGTAGCAGTGGGACTTGGTTGGAGAGGAAATGAGGGGTGGCTCATGATAGTGGAGGATAGAGACGTTTGGTCTCCAACTGACTGCACAGGGATGTTGGGGGGTCATGTGGAAAACAGCAGGAGAGTAAGGCTCACATCACCTATGGGTGCTGAGGGAGCCACATAAGGGTTACCTGCTCAGAGAGTGGCTAAATGCACACTTGCCCTGGGATTTCACACTAAGATACCAAAGTGGTCCCAGGACCTTAACTGTAAACCATAAAAACTGCCAGCCATAAGAAGCCACAAATCAAAATAGGAAACCCGTCATGTTGCAAATTAAAAATCACATTCAATATTTATTTGAAACCAAGCGTTTTCAGCACTTAAATCTAATAATATGAACAGTCATGTGTCTCTGAATGTCGGTGATGCTGATACTAATATCTAGTTCGAGATGAGATTGCCATCTTCTGGAAACAAAACAAAGTGCATCTTCATCTTTACATCTACACTGACTTCAGGGAGATATTTGGCAAGTGAGAGCCCTCTAGTGGCCAAAGGGGACACAGCAACAGCTTCAGGCTTCATCAGTGCCAGCTTTTACACCTTTAGACACTAGCCTGTAGACACTGGGGATTTAACTGTATTACATACTAATTCATAAAGACCCAGTGTTACTTTTGTGGCAATTCCAAAATATTTTCTTCTCTATATTAAAGTTTTCTTAAGTGATGTATCACAGTTCATTATGATATAATCCTCTGCATTTTGTGTTTATTCAGTGAACATTAGGTATTTTTCTATATTTAATTTATTGATCTTGTAGATGTTTGTGAAAGCTCACATCAAAGTTGAGGGTTATTATGTCAGAAACAGAGAAAACCAAAGAAAGTGACTTTTTCTGTAAAATATGTAATTAACTGAACATAAACCCAGTGTCTCCATCCACTGTCATTGATCCAACCCCATGGGTCTTACTGGAGAATCAATGTTGTGAAAATGATGGTGCTTCCATGGTAACTACAGAGCATTTGAATGTCCAAATGGGTGATATTTGATGAGCATGAAAGACAAACTGCAGTTATTTACTTGGACTGATTGATAGAATTAGTGGTTCAGAAGTTGTTAAACATTGTAGATCAGCAGATGGTTTTGGTTGTCGGTGGCTGCTTGGGTCTGTGTGGGTTAAGTACATTATTATAGGTATACATGCACTATATATGCTTAAAAATTATACCACTTATCTACCCATCTTTGCACTTGTTACTTCTACTGTGAACAGAGTTGATCAAATTCAGTGACTTCTATAAAGTATATCACTAAGGTAGGACAATATATTGAGTTAAATTGATCAAGGTTTTCCTACCTCACAATTGTGAAAAATGCATAAATTACAAAAGATTACTCCTCTGAAGACTTCTTACCTAACAAAAAATAAAATCAGCAACTTGTTCGTAGTATATTAATTGTGACTGTGTTTCTCCAGTCAGAAACTCCATGTAGTCTTAGTAGAAAAAGTGTATTTTTGACTCTTGTTTTGTCTTCAGTTCATTGACAAAGAAACAAATAAACTAAAGCTGTTATAAGAAAAGAAAAGCCAGATTTAACTTTGTGTGTGTATTGCTCAGCTCCATGTCTCATAATGATATTTTAAAGTTATTTATTTATTTATTTCAAGTAAATACCAAATTTTAAGGTGGGAGATATGTAATAGAGTTGGCTGTGTCAAATTTAGATGACACTGTGAAAGCATCGGACAATGTATGTAGTGAGGACTAATGCGTTTCTGAGCAATGTACAAATGAAGAAAATACATTTAAACTAATGACAAAAATAGATAAATGAATACCGGTAAATTGTGTGGGAATGTGGGCTAAAACTAGACTTTCTGATATGACTTTACAAACTAGAATGAGAACAGTTGAGTGACATAACCTTTTATAGGGCACTCATTAAACACTCTAAAATTCATAATTTCAACCTTAGGGTGGTATTGGACATTGTCATCTACTTCCTCTTGCCATAAAACATCCGAGTAGCACATGGTTAAAACGTAAACACATACAATAAAACAACTGTTATAAGGTCATAAACTGACAAACATCACTCATATTCACTATTTACAGCTTCAAAATGTCAACAAAATTTCTCTGAATCACTGTATAGTGTTATAAAAACCAACATTCTTCTTGACTTCACTGCAGTAATAGGATTGGGTCCATACTTAATGTTTGCAGGAATTACCAAAAATAGACACCTGCCCATTCATTCTTTCATTTTCTGAACCTGCTTTATCCTCACTAGGGTCATGGGGGTCACATGGAGCCTATCCCAGCTACTTAAGGGTGAAGGCGGGGTACACCCTGGACATTTCACCAGTTCATCTCAGGGCTGACATATAGAGACAAACAAACACTCTTACATTCACACCTATGGACAATTTAGATTAACCAATTAGTGCATGTCTTTGGATGGTGAGAAGAAAGCGGAGTACCCGGAGAAAACCCGCACAGACACGGGGAGAACATGTAAACTCCACACAGAAAGGTCCCACCCACCGACCGGTGTTGGAATCAAACCCAGGACCTTCTTGTTGTGAGGCACGAGTGCTAACCATTGCACCACCGTGTCTCCCTGCCACCAGCCCAATAAAGGGTTAACGACATTACTTTTTAAAGTGTTAATTCTCTACATTGGGGGTGGGGTCAAACTCATTTCTTCCAGGGGCTGCATTCAGCCCAATTGGATCTCCAGTGGACCAGACCAGTAAAATAATATGATCATAACCTATAAATAATTACAACTTTTTCTCTTTGTTTTAATGCAATAAAAAATATTAAATTATGAAAATATTTACATTTACAAACTATCCTTTCACAGAAAACATGTTAATAACCTGAAAAAATAAGAAATTTGTAAGAAAAATAAGTGCAGTTTTAACAATATTATGCCTCAACTTATCGTTTATACGTGTGCATTACAAACAAAGTTACACAAACATTTAGTAACAGGTATAGTATTGTTAAATATTTGGAGTTTTAACTAAAATAAGAACAATTTCTCATTTGCTCAGGTCATTGTTCTTCTTGGTATTTCTTTGAGGTTCAACTGCTTCAAAAGAGCGAAACTACTCCAGTTGAACCTAGAAAAATAGAGTTGTCACTATTTTTAGGTTATTATTATTATTATTATGTTATTATTGTACTTTAGATTATATTTATCTGAATGTGGAACCTGAACTAAAATGAGTTCAACACTCTTGATTGTTAATATCTTCAGTGTAATTTTTCACTCTTTGTAAATTCATGCGGGCCAAATCAGACCTTTTGGAGGGCTGATTGTGGCCCCTGGACCACATGTTTGAGACTCTCGCTCTACATATCTTCCGTCCATCAGAGCTCTCATTTGATAACTTATATGTTACTGTATTTGCAAAGATTGATTGAGAAAAACAAAATAAAGAAAAATAAAGATTTAATGTTTAAAACATCAGATGTTTGTTGCGTTTAACTGCATGAGCGCCAGTACAACCCTCCAGTTTCTCTCCAACAAAATAAGCCATCATGTGATCCAAATGTGAGGACTGACACGCGATGTTGTAAAATCACAGACATGGAATTTCACAGTGTTGCACTATCTTCAAACGGACACATGTAGCTTGTGTTAGGATGATTTGTTCTTCTTCACGAGTATCAGAGGTGCTCTTACCGCTGATAAAATTGTTCACACTTGATAAATCTTGCAGATAAAAACAACTTGGTATGTACTGTGTGTAGAGGAATTTTAACAAGCAGAGCTGTCACTGATGGAGTGGAACTGACATCTACACAGTGGTCAGTCGAGTGAAAGGAAATAGTAGCTACCAGAATTAACTTGCTTTTCTTTTTTGGTAGTTTTTTTGGGTTTTTTTTTGAAAATTTTGGCCTCATACTGACCAGCTCTGAGACTTTGTTTACTCTTTATGTAAATCTCACACAAGTATGTCTGATTAAGTAGTCATTTAAATAAAAACATATGAAATTGACTGTAGGGCCTATTGTTTTTGTTGTTGTTGAAAGAACCCCCCCCCCCCCCAGTCTTTGCAGCTGCCTATACAACACCCTGGGGCCTCAAACCCTGAGTCCAACAGGGCTGTGTCAAGCTGTACACACATGCACATACACACATACAAACTGTACAATGCACACACCATCAAGCCTTTAAACTGCCTTAATTAGTTGCTGCAGTCTGAAAGAGAGCTGGCTTTGTTCCCTGCTCAGGCTGGGCGGTTCGACTGAGAACCAATGAGGGGACAAAAACATGACGGATCAGTTTGGGGAGAGGGGGCTCAGTTCACTTCAGTTCTCCGTACTCCCAACAGCCTCATGCTCATTCCACAAACTACTGTAATGTGTACTTACACAGGTTCACAGGACACACAGTAAGGCCTTTTCAGTCCTGTTTTGGAAGAAGAGTCACAAGGAAAACTGGAAGACGTTCAACTTTTTTTTTTCTGTTGAGGAGCCAGAATTCTCAAAAAAAAGAGCAAAAAGGAGGTAAAATCTAAAGTCTGTGAGTTAAACTTAAATGCAGACCACGTGTGTCATGTTGCAGAAATAAAGAGACTCATTCAGGAGTTTTTGCAGAGTCCACGTGAAACCAAAAATAACACAGGAATGGACAGGACACAACCAAAGACGGGGGAGGATGGCGTAAAGGAGAAGACAGCAGGAGAGGCAGTGCATCTTCGGAGAGAGATCGGTCTTTTATCTGCCGTGTCCTTCATCATTGGAACAGTGGTGGGCAGTGGGATCTTCATTGCACCCAAGGGTGTCCTGATAAATAGTGGTAGCGTGGGGCTGTCACTGCTGGTGTGGGCGCTGTGTGGAGTTCTCTCGTTGTGTGGTAAGAGGCTCTGACGGAGATCTTTTAAATAGTAAACAGTGTGAGTGGGTCCAGGGAATGTTTACCAGAGGTGGCAAAAGTACGCACATTCTGGACTTAAGTAGAAGTACAGCTACTTATGTGAAAAAATACTCTCATAAAAGTAAAAGTACTGATTCAACTATGAAGATAAATTTGTGCCTTTATTATTTCAATCAAAACTTTATTGTTCAATCAAAAAAATACACTTCAAATAAAACTTTTCAATAAAAAAAGTGTCTGAATGCAAAAAAAATGTATTTGAGTACCAAAAAAAATTGCTTTTGAACAT
>JAPTGZ010000005.1:22657807-22667826 GCA_029814645.1 Fowleria isostigma | reverse complement strand
TGCAGAGCTGGATGATGAGCTGAACATTAATTGAACCAGGTGTGATGGAAGAGGGAAACATCTAGAACATGCAGGACAACGGCCCTCGAGGACTGGAGCTCGACACCTGTGATCTAAAACATGCAGGATACCGGCTCTCGAGGACCAGGGTTTCCTTCCCCTGGACTAGCAGTTAGTTATCTAGTCAGACCTGCCAACCTATACGCAATTTGACATATAGAATACGCTGTGGAAAAAATAAATCTCAAAACAAAACAAAAACAAATGAAAAACAACAACAACAACAACAACAACAACAACAACAAAGAAATATACAAAAAACAACTTTTGTCTCTAAGTACACCTGGTTCAATGAATGATCAGTTCATCATCCAGCTCTGCAGAAGCTTGATAACGATGTAATGGCTTCCAGGTGTGCTGGAAGAGAGAACTATCTAAATCATGCAGGACTGGATTTGAGGAACACTGTTCTATAATAACTGCACATTGTAAGAAAATTGAGTGTTGTAAGAGAAAATTGCACAGTCATAGAAAAAGTCAGTTGTATGTATGAGGACTCCTGGATGCAGTAAGATGTAATGACGTAAGCATTTTCAAATATTAAAACCATTTTTAGTCTTTGTATGAGTAGTTTCATATGAGCCATTTTCATGCTGTTTTCCAAATGCTTTGTGTTCTCCACTTCATCTGGGCCACTGTACTGTGCTGAGCTTTCACAAAGTCTGTGTGGGCCACTATACTTATCTACTGAAGACACTTGGGTCCATGCCTGCCCTCCTACAACTATGGGCTGAGCTTTCATTCATCAGGTTTGACACTTTTCTCTGGGATATAAAGTCATGTAGCTGACCTAAAGCCACATAACAAAGCATACTCCACATGTGTTTTCCATTTGCAGGCCAACTGTAACTTCCTATGTTTCTTCAACTTTTGGTATATGATATGTGATGGAGCCATTTTTTGCTCCTTGTCCTTTTCCCATGGTGCTCATCAAAAATAGTCAGCATCTTCAGAATGAGTGAGTGGTTTCATCTACCATTTTCCTCTTAACTACAGAAACCTTTGTATTGTATGTGTTTATGTCATTAATGTTTTAAGTGCTTGTTTGTATTTGTGTCCCTGAGGCATTTGTTGTGGCAGTCAACTGGTGGAGTGTGACCGTGGCCTCTCACACTCAAGTCACCTTGATTTTCATTGCGATGTTTGCGCTGGTCCTCATTATCATCCCTAGAGGAATTGCACTGGCCAAAGGCGAGAGGACATAGAGTACAATCTTTGTGCTCACGGAAAAAAGAAGCTTTCAAACCTGGTCAAACAGTAATTGGATTTGTCACTATTGGTATGTTATTTCCATGCGGTAAATTCTGCTTTTCAGGAAAGACAGACAATTTCCAGAATGGTTTTGAGATTGATTTGTTACCACTGGATAAGTTACCACTGGAATTTTGTAATGGTCTATATGCCTACAATGAATGGTAAATTTAGTAAGTATAAACACTGTAATAAATGATTTTGTGGTCATGTAGATTTTAATATATTAAGTAAGTATATATCCAATATAATTGTGCCTTTGATTTTGTGGCAATTATTTGATTAACTTTTAAATAAAAGTTTTCAAAATAAAATCTATTCATTGTAGTTAAACAAAACATACGAATTCTGTTTATTTAATTCCAAACAGAGAGAATGTTGATTAAATTCAAATCAATACACTGATCAATGTAGATGATTATTACTTAATAATACCAGTTTTGACATAATTAAACCTTTTTGCTGATTCGCTGATGTAAAAATGCAGTGCACTATTATAATCCCAGAATATTACTAAACCAAACAAGTTTTCCCTTTCTTCTTTAAGTTTTACCTGAACTTCATCACAGAAGGGGTCGTTAATCCATATAGATATGTACCTCAGCAGGAAGTCCAGACCTATGGAAGACCCCAAACATGCCCTGCTGACTACAACAGACTACATGGATATAACCTAAACAAAGACAAGAAATCTTTTTTTTTTTTTTTTTTTTTAATTCACTGTTAAGTGTCTATTTGGATTATACATTTTAATAAATATTTTATATTTGGATACCTGGAACTGTATGAAGCATAAATGAAATATGTTCTATTCTTTTTTTATATCTCCACTTTTTGTACCAATAAACAAATTAATTCAATTTTAGAGAGACACAAACTATTAAACCTTTATTCAAATACAAATTTAAAAAGGCAAACCTCTTATCAATACAGTGTATCTGGTATAAGGGTGCAGAAATTGAACCTTAAACTTAAAGCAAAAAATTAAGACTACAAAGTAAAATTTGTTTTATGGGGCACCACCACCAACAGATTTATTTGGTCACAAAAAAAACATATCACATACACTAAATACTACTTTACACCCTATGCATGCCACCCAACACTAATACACTTAACTATTAACAGGTAGAACTTCTCACAGATAAATACATGTGCTGACAAACATGGAGGAATTTTTAAAGCCAGATATTATTGTGTGTCAACTTACAAAACAGATTTTTCAACCAGGTATTTTGCATTCAATCCACAAAGGAACCACTTTCCTTTTGCTTGTTTGTGCTCCCAGACAAGTAGAAGGATGTCATCTTTATTGAAACATGTACAAAGTGTGCTATACAGGTACAAAATATTCAGTTTTGTATCCAAAAAGTGTCCTAAAAAGTCACTGCATGCAAAATATCCCTTTGTAGGTCTAAAAAACTCTGAAATTGGTACTAGCATACTGATTAATAGTTGCTGTCATGTGTTAATGATGTTTCTACTATTAACATTTATTGGCAATTCTAAATTCTAATGCTGTTAATGCTATTTGTTATTGTCATTTTTATTGCTAACAATCCTGGACCACAATCTAAAAGTCATTCCAGGAGTCTGGAAGCATCTCACTGACTGATTAAACATTGAGTTTTACATTTACATAAAAGCTAAATTAGAGGATACATTGTGCAAATCAATGGCATATACACTTACACATTGCTCCTCTTTAGAAAGTCCTTCAACAATTCAGACAGATATGACAGAAAAAAGTAACACCACTTGGAAAAATTACAAAAATTAAGGTGACAAAAAAAAGAACCGAATTGAACGTAAATGTAATCCAAGTACAAATGCAGAAAAAATATCCTTGGGACAAGAGAACACGTTGGTAATTTCAGCTGGAGTATCTCTATCATTTCACTTCATTCCACAATGACAACTGAAAACAGGAATGGAAAGTAGATCTAAAAGAAAGACAGACAATTTAAACAGTTTTGTCATTCATCACTGCCTTTAGTAAATTGGAGAAGTTATTAATGGAAGTTTTGGTTTAGCCGACACAGGCCAGGTTGAGTAAAAGTTAGAATGAAAGGGACCTATTTTCTCACTTTTGCATCTGATTTCTTGTTCTAAATAGCTAGTGTTTAAACAAAAGCACAATTTGTGAGGTATTCAGGCTAGTTCAGTTAAGAGATGAACTCTGACCAGCTGATATTGGACACAACCAAGTTCTCATCATTCAAACCAGAGAAGCTGATGTCCAGGAGTGTCTTGGTGAGGCCACCGTTCATCGTATCCAGAACGAATCCCTCTGTGGGTGAGCGGTTCATGGGTGTGGTCCCTCCACCATGCAGGTGTTCCATGGGAGAGTGTGCTGGTCCTGCTGCTGTAGAGGGAGCTGATGTGAGCAGCTCGCTGGGAGAATCAAATAAGGGTGAATTATTGGTGGTGTTTTCACATTGGGGGCTGACTGTGGGACTACTTGGTGTGTGAACGGGGCGAGATTGCACAACACTCTGGCTCCCTTTGCCCACTGGCATCACTGTCCATAGCTCAGATAACATGTTAGAGGGAGGTGTGGAGGAGGTCATGTGGCTGCTGCTTTTTATAGGGGACCTCAAGGACAACTCCTGGTCGGGGCTGGGCTGCTGGTGTTGGTCCAGCTCAAAATGGCGCATGTCGTGGAAGGCTGAAGTGTCAATATCTACATCAGAGTCCAAGATGGTATCACTGGGGCGCAGGAGGAGGGGTTCCTCAGGCAGAGAGTGCACCAAGTGCTGTTTATGTTGAGAGCTGCTGGCTGCTCTCTTCGACAGGGCTTTGGGGGTTTTGCATTTTTTTGGAACAGATATCGGCTCCTGCTCCACTTCTCTTTTGATTTCTTTTTGTTGTTTAATTACCACTGATGGA
Organism: Fowleria isostigma; assembly: GCA_029814645.1. Taxonomy (NCBI): domain Eukaryota; kingdom Metazoa; phylum Chordata; class Actinopteri; order Kurtiformes; family Apogonidae; genus Fowleria; species Fowleria isostigma. The sequence continues at coordinate 22,663,626 of JAPTGZ010000005.1, read as the reverse complement.
GCATCAGCTTGTGTCACCTGTAAGACAAACACATTTTACCACCACTGACTGTTGTTATTACAGCAAGATTTTCACGTGTTTCTACTTGGCTTTTAAGACACTTTATGAATGTACTTTTAGAATTTCACTCAATAGAAAAAAGTGTTAAATATCTGACAGACTATGAAAAGGACATGAAGAATCCAAGGCCTTTATTCACAAAGTTACTAATTTTAAAATTTTGTTTTCACTCAAACTCCTTTACCAACGTAGTGAAATTGCTGTTCTCAAGGACGATGTTCTTTAACTGGCACATGCCCTAATTAGATGAAACCATGTCAGCCCACACACATACAGACAGAAAAAATTATTAGACCATCAAAAGTCATCCAAAACAATGGTTATGCAATTAAGTACTAACTCCTGTGTCTATCGTGTGACTAAAACGGACAGAAAAGAAAACATGGAATGCCTAAAAGCACTGTTTTTAAGAGCTTACGTTATTTTGGTTATTATCAAGAAAACCATAGAAAATGGATAGATATCAGCTCTTAAGTTAAACTCCTATGAGGTATTTTTGATGTTATCATTATATTTTTCCATACAAATGTACCTTTATTTGCACCAGGAATTAAAATGAACTCTATGAAAATAGGGTGGTTTAGCTTTTTTTTTTTTTCCACAACTGTATAGTGGTTAGTAGTGGTATTAGTGTTAGTTTGGTTGTAGTTCTGTTCCAGAGTGGAACAATAGTGGTCAATACAAACAGAGTGGTCAATACAAATGTAATACAGAGGTGGTAAGTCACAAAGTATAAGTACTTGGTTACTTTACTTAAGTAGATTTTTTTTTTTTTATATATCTGTACTTTACTCATGTATTTATTTTTCCTGCAACTTTTTACTTTTACTCCCTACATTTTTACATAAATATATGTACTTGTACATTCTGAGAATAAGGCCATTACTTTTTCAAACTAAACAGATGTAATAGTACATAAAATATGTCACTTCATTCACTGTGGAATTAGAAAACGGAAACTTTTTATGATTTTGTCTGGTTTAATAACTATTGTTTCATTCATGGCAAAAATGCAGTTTTACTTTTTCCTCTTGTACTTAAAAATTGATAAGTTGTACTTTTTTCACTTTTATTTAAGTAACAGAGTTAAATCAGTACCTCTCCTTTTATGAGAATTTTTTTTCACTCAAGTAGCTGTACTTCTACTTAAGTAGAGAATATGAGTACTTTTGCCTCCTCTGAATTTTTATTTATTTATTTATTTAACCTTTATTTTACCAGGTAAAATCAATTGAGAACAGTTTCTCATTTACAATGATGACCTGAATATATATATAATATGTGTTTACTCAAAAACCAATTCAAAAGTGGGACCAATTGTTGACTTAAGTTGAAAGTTGACTAAAGGTAGATACAATAATAATGGATTGAATTTCTTTAGCTCTTTGCAGGGCACTCAAAGGGCTTTACATTTTTGATCCATCACTAATTCACTCTCACATTCATACACCGGTGGTAATCAGCTACATGTGTAGCCACAGTGGCCCTAGTGCTGCTGGAAACATGGCTGCCAATTCATGCCCAACAGCCTCTACATCCACCACCAACCATTCATACACCAGTGAATGATTACCAGTAGGTGAAGTGTCTTGCCCATGACTAGGACAGTAAAACCCTCTGGTGACTGGATGACCTGCTCTATCACCTGAATTACTGAATATTATCCTTTATCATCATGCTTTTGTTTTGTCCTGCAGTAATAATCACCAACAAATCAAATCATGTTGCAAAAAGATATAAAACATCACACTTCCTAGATTTATATCCAGTTACCTTAGGAGCAACCCACACTCTCTTGGTTCTGTGAGAAATGTTACTTTTCTGCAGAGAACGAGAGGGAGTACACTGGCTGGATGAGAAGGGTGGTGTTAGAACAGATGAAGCCACAGGGAGTTGGGTCGGCACCAAGTAGGAATTAATGGGAGGGAGAACGGGTTTGTCTCCACCCTCTGAAAGGAAAAAAAAATTCAACCCAACGTAAAACTGTAAGACTCTGATCAGAAGTGAGTTGCCATTGCTGTTAACTTACCAGAGCCTGTTGGTGTTTCCTTTGAATCAGGAAGCAAACGTTTTGGTTGCTGTTTAAAAAAAAAAAAAAAAGACAATGGTTTAAAGTTACACTGCTGTAAATACAACAGGTTAGAGTTGGGACAATGTTACACCACTGGCAATTTCCCCTGTACTACAGAGGAGACGTGGGTGGTTAAAATATACTGGTTTCTTGTCAGCATTGGACAAAGAATGTGATCTGAGAACAGCTTATACAATCACTGTCTTTTCTTTTCATGCCACTGATATCATCTCCACCTGTAACAAAAAGAAGCCACTTCTCTTGTAAAAAGATTCTTAACTGAAAATCTCCAGTTGCACTACTGATTTCAAGAAGTGAATGTGAAACTGAGCTGGTAAAACTGTGGCCATCCTGACTATTCTGTCCATTTTCTGCTGGTGTCTGGCCATCTGAGAAAGAATGTTCCCCAAGAGTTGAAAGACGGTTAAATTGGTCGTACTTGGTCTGGAAACAGAAGCACTGACACAGGAGCAGGAGCAGTTGTTGGGTCAGTCTGTAGAGAAAGATGTAGAATCACAGAGAAGAAAAAAAACTGCAATGAATCTGAAATACAGCAAAAGCAAAAGCTGTATGCTGCCGTAGTTTCAAGGCTTCCAGCTTAATGGAGCCAGAGAATACCTGGTATACCTGATCAAGAGTGAGGAATCGATTAACCTCGGGCCGGATGGTCCAGAAAGAAACTTTACCATCTGCTGATGTTTCACGGATGAATATATCATGTCGAGAGAGGTTATGGCGGACGGAATTCTGCAATTAAAAACAAAAAGGAAAATGTCTAATGCATGTTTGTTTAAGTAATATTTTAAAAACCTCGTAGGCTAATCAGTTATCTACCTTCCATCCTTTTTTGGCCACATCTTTGAAGTAAGGAAAGTGATCCTCGATCCATGTGTAAATCTCTTTCAGCCTCATTCTCCTACTTTTACTGCTGTTGATAGCAAACTGGATCATAACCATGAAGGAGTATGGTGGTCTCTCAGGCATGGGCTGTTCGAGAACACCCGCTGTATTAGTTTGTGTATTGTGAGCCTGCAGATAACATAGACATATGTACACACAGGTATGTCTGTCATTTATGAATGACTGTATCTTCTGAGTAAAGCCACAATCATTGTAGGACAGACTGTTGGAGCAGTGCATACCAGAAATATCTTTTCCCTAAACACATGGGTCAATATATAATTGAGGGACTTTTTTTAATTACTTATACAGGGCAACATACTTGACAGGTATAGTTGACATTTTTGCTGTTTTCAGGCCTAAAACCAACATAACCATAACACCACATGGTATTTATACAGAAAGATTTGTCTAAATATTATATACAATTGAGTAAAATTGAAATAAAAAGTTGTAAATATATAGGAGTAACATTGTTGACATAAAAGTGTGATAAATGCACACTTGACTCACACACTACTTATATTAAATATTTCCGAAAGAGGAGACAAAACATATGTTGAAGTCTGTCCAGTGTTTTCTTCAGGAGGAAATGACATCATGTGGAGCAACTCATGTGATCTGGAATTAAGACACTTCCCTCAGAGGTGTTTTTGTAATGGGTAACTTAAATGACAGTGATTTCTTGGACACAGATACAATTTGTTATTTTCCTTATAAAATTTGACATATTGTCACAAAAGAAATATTTGTCATAATTACCTCAACTTAATAAAAATAACACAAAAACATTTTTGAATGATCTCCTTTTATTACTGTTTAGCTAATTAGAAGATGGTTCTTATGAAATTTGGACAGTTATTTAATTGACATTTAAGTAAATAATTTATTAGTAAGTGATTGCTTTCATAATTAAACAATCATGGAATTATGGAATAACAATATAAATGATAATAATATGATAAAAATAATTTTAAAAATATATTTTTACTTTTGATAAAGATGTATGAAATGTATATCACATGGACTTCAAAAGCCCCACACAGTCTCAGAAAAAATATTAAATCACTCAATGTTTTCTTCATTTTCCTGTTCATTTTAATGCCTGGTACAACTAAAGGTACATTTATTTGGACAAATATAATGATAACAATAAAATAGCTTGTAAGAGTTTAATTTAAGAGCTGATATCTATCCATTTTCTATGGTTTTCTTCATAATAACCAAAATCATATAAGTTCTTATTGTATTGTACTGACAAAAACAGTGCTTTTAGGCATTCCATGTTTTCTTTTCTGTCTGTTTTAGTCACATGATACACACAGGAGTTAGTACTTAATTGCAAAACCATTTGGTGACTTCTGATGTTCTAATAATTTTTTTGTGACTATACTACCACATTTTTATAGTCATATCAACTACATATTAGCCAGGGAACTGACAGGAAGCAGAAACTAACCTGTGAGATCTGTGAATCAGAGTTTTGGTTCTTCTTGTTGTTCGTAGGTGTTGGAGGATCTGGTTCAAAGGAGCATGTCGTCCTTTTTCTCAGCCACTCAACATTTGACAGGCTGTAATCTAAGGGATCCTCCATCTCTTCCTTATTCACTGATTACAAAATAGAGGAAAAACATTAAATTGATATAAGATTTAAAATTAATTCACAAGGTCAGTGCAAAGTGAGTTCATTTTTTCAGTTGCTTTTGTAATTGCTTTTGTCATGTCAACACAGAAAAAAACCTAATCACACCGTACATGATTTCATTGCAGTCACAGGTTTAACATCCAGGATGTTGGTCAAAGTTTCTGTTTGCGCTGGCTGTCCTGCTGTACTTCTAATAGAGTGGCCAACCAGTTCAGTAACAGTCTGAGCAGGAGATCCACAGCTACAACTGCTGCTCTCATCCGCAAGGATGAACAGATTTGGTCCATGAGCCCCACATTCTTTGTGCTTGGCAGTGAGGACCGTGATAACCCTCTGAAGGTCCAGTGGTTTTGGAATAACAACCACCTGTGCAGCAGACATGGACGGACAACCCACAAAACCAACACCATCAGGGCAGCCTTGATGGACAGCTGGTTTAGGAGTATCTTCAGGGGTGAATGCTCCACATTGACTGGGTGGGTCAGTTGTTGACTGGTCATTTGACAGCTTTCTTCTGTTGATGATGAAGGGTCTCTGTCTCATGGTCATCAAATCTCAAAAACAGCTCTTTGGTATTCACAGCTATTCTGTAAAAGAATAAAAAACAAAGAAACACAGACTGGTTAATTATTGTAATGCACAAATTCTATACCATGCAAGTTGCCAAACATGACCAGTTAAGATCCAGATGGGTTTTCCAGTAGGTAAAGGAGGTTATAACTTGAGGGATGAGGGCAACTTTGTGGTCAGGGCGGTGAGAACCACCAGGAGAAGCTTGAGTGTGTCTGTGTGTGGAGCAACACTCCAACAGCATCCAGCAGTTTAAATTAGGATATAAAGAAATGGGTTTAAAACAACAGAGATGAAGGACTAAGAAGGTCATGTGGTGTTTTTTCTCTTTTCCCTTAGTTTTCTTTCTTACTTTCTTCGTATATGTGTGTTTTGTTCTTTGCTGTCATTTACTTTTACCTTGTTAATTGACATTATTTATTAGATATGATTTTTTTAACTATTTATTTTGATGCCTATAATCTGTTGTGTTTTATTAGTATTAATTTCTCTTTATTGGTACATTTGTGTCCTGTACATTGTGTCAGTTAGTTTTGGTGTACTAATGCATGTTAACAGCTAATCCCTTTGAAT
>JAPTGZ010000005.1:22638896-22651043 GCA_029814645.1 Fowleria isostigma | reverse complement strand
TACATGATTTCATTGCAATCACAGGTTTCACATCCAGGGAGTTGTTCAAAGTTTCATCTTGCACTGGTTGTCCCGCTGTACTTTTCATAGACATGTCAACCATTTCAGTAGCAGGCTGACAAGAAGATCCACTGTTACCACTGCTGCTCTCACTCAGAAGGATAAACGTATTTGGTCCATGAGCCCCACATTCTTTGCCCTTGGCAGTGAGGGCCCCAATAACACTCTGAAGGTCCACTGTTTTTGGAATAACAACCACCTGTGCAGCAGACATGGAAGGCTGACCCATAAAATGAATACCATCAGGGAAGCATTGACTAGCTGCTGGTTTTGGAGGATCTTCAGGGGTTGATGCTCCAGATTGACTGGGTGGGTCAGTCGTTGGCTGGTCATTTTGCTGAAAAGGCAGCTTTCTTCTTTTGAGGATCAAGGGTCTCCTTGGGCTCCGTCTCATGGTCATAAATTTATAAAAACAGCTCCTTGGTGATCACTGCTATTCTGTCAAAGAATAAAAAAAACAAAAAACAACACAGGGTTAGGTTTAAACGCTTATTAAAAATAAGCTTGCATACAGCAGTTTAAATTAGGATATATAGAAATGGTTTTAAAACAATACAGAGATGAAGGGCTATGAAGGTAATGACATTAACCACATTATGTGGTGTGGTTTTTCTTCTTATCTTTCTTTTCTTCTTCTTCTTCTGTGTGTTATACTCTTTGATTATCATTTACTTTATTTACTGACACTATTTATTAGATATATTTACTTTTTTTTTTTAATTAGTCATTTTGGTGCCTATAATCTGTTGTTTTATTAGTATTAATTTCTCGATTGGTTACATTTGTGTTCCATGTGTTAAAGTTCGTTTTGGTGTACTAATGAATGCTTACTGTTAATTTGACACAATTGCAACCATATATGTTTAAGTACTGAAACGGGGTGGGAGTAAATAAGCTTTGCTTCTATTCACTCCCTTTCAGGCTATGGTTGTAATTTAATAGTGAATTGTCGTATATATATTCATGTATTATGTATATTGTGTACACATGATGTTTACAACAAACGTCTCTACGTATATTTCACAATGTATATTTCCTCTATCCATATTTTTTTTTTTTAGTAAATTCTCTATGTATGTCTGTGTACATGATGAAATGTTTATGAGTATTGTAAATGGAGTGCACAAGTTTGAAACACATAATAAATTAATTCATATTAAAAAAATTTGTTCACCAATTACTTTTGCAGTTAAACACACTAACATTTGTCACAAATAACGGTACATAATGGTTAAACAATATCTGACAGATGCCAACTTCAAATGCACGGAAACCAGCGAGATTTAAAGCTTTAGTTAAGGTTACATCTTACCCTCTAATCTTACATCAACAAAGGATTCAGGATTAACAAACAAGTCTGTTACCCGTGTTACTTTCCCAGTAATTGTACAGACATGAATAGTGTAGTAGCATTAACTTAATGCTACTGAATAGTGTTGCCATGAGACTCAACGTCTAGAAGAGAAAACGTTTCCAGTTTCCTAGAACAATTTTAACGGTAAAGAGCATTATGTTGAACCGATACCACTTTATTGAAATATTGGGTCTGAAAACTTAATTTGGACGGACAACATTTATATGTAAATCAAATTTTAAAATCGCATTAACATGAATTGATTCATTGTTGGCTGTCATCCATCGGCTAGCAGTTAGTTAGCCAGTTAAATAAAGCAACTAGCAAAAAGTGTCAAATATAACAGGTGTATAGTGGTTTAAATAATAGTTTTTAATTTCTTAGAACTCAATGTAAACATGATTAAACACAAAATATGCAAATTACAACTTTACATTGTTCACGTGAGTTGCTACTTTGCTATCAAACGCAGGAACGACTAGGAAGGCCTAAGATTCATTTTCCAAAAACATATAGGATCACTTTCGTAAATATACATTTCTTTTTATGCCATACAACCACAAAGACACGCTGGTCATGGCGTCTCCAAATTTTACTTATTACTTTGTCAGCGAACGCACAGGACATTGTAGGAAGCTAAGCTAAGATTAGCTAGCTATCGTGTTTATATAATAACAACGTAACGATGAATGTTCTCAGCCAAACCTTCATATTACATCGATGTTCCAGGCAATCTTCTAGACCGGGCTCCTGCTACAAGTTCAAATAATAATTCATATTAGGTGTTGAATGAAATAATCTATGATTCGTATCATATTATTTTACTTTGTTATTTACATGTCGTTCCCGATCCACTTAGAGACGTTTTTGAATTTTGGCGCTGTAGGCACTGCCCTCATGCGTATGAACACGTGAGAAAAATGGACCAATAGAAACTATTCTCAGTAACACGCCTCCACCAATCAGGTTCGATCCTGGCGGTAACCGGGAAATGATGGGGGAGAAAGACGGAAACACACAAGTTTGGACTTAAAAGTAAAGTAAACGATGAATTTGACGGTATTATTTTCACCACATAGATAATGTTTATAAGGAATGTACGTTGTATCCGCAGAAAAGGCCGTATTTAGGTAAGTATGTACGAATGAAGATAATACATTCATAAATATACAGATTGTTGTTGGCATATGAATAGTATACGTTAGCCTAGGAACGAGAAATGTTTGATAATGTAGGCCTACGCATGTAATTTCTATGTTTGATTCTGTTAGGTCTTTTTCGCATGGTTTCCATTAATGCCCCGTAAAACCATAAAGACAGACAAGCCTCCCCTGCAGTTCCTGGAGCGGCCTGTGCGTGGCGCCAGAATACAAAATGTACCTGAAGTGCGAGCAGCCTTCAATCCCAAAGACTTTTTCACAGACACAAACACTGCACGCAACGACTCGGTTCGTAATTTGTGGGTAAGTTTATAGACGATGGATAGTGTCTGGAATTTCGAAAGATTTACTTTGAACATTTTTATAAAAAATATATTTTACTGATTCAGTGTCATAATATGTCAGAATGTGCTTTATGTTCAGGGGTCTACCGATCCACTGTCATCCTTAACTTGTACTTGAATAAAGTTTTAAAAGCTGTTGTTTTTCTTTCCTATTACAGGTAAGCCCACAGTTTGATGCTTCAGTTGCAGCTGCACCTTCACTCAGAAGGGGGAGGAGAAAATGTCACTCCGCAAGCATTTTTGACAGCTGCAGTCAGCTGTCCAGAAAAAACACTGTGTGCAAATTCCCTTCATTATCGTTCGAGACGAGGCCAAAAGTCCAGTGTCACCAGCCAAAGCATGCACACAGACAGAAAGCCATAGAGTCTACTGCTTCTGATGCAGGTAATCAACCACAGGGATCAGGTCAAATCAAAAACATGGTTGGTTGTGTGCAGAATGTAGACACACCAAAGAGACAGTTGGTTCCTGTTAGACGAAAAAATGCACAAAGACTGTGTGATGAAGCTGAAGCTCTCAATAGATGTTCAGATCAATGTGAAACACCATCCATTCAGGTGACAGAAAGAGGCACAAATTCAGCCGACGGTGCTTCAACACCTGTCCTTAATGAGTCTACTGATGAGAGCAGTTTTGGACCACCACCTGATGTTGTTACTCCCAAAGTCATAGAAGAGGAGACTTGTCCTTCCTCCACTGCTTTGCATATGCTACTGCTTGCGCCATGCACCCCACCATGTACTAATCCACCTGACATTTTGGTGGCTGACACGCCAGAGAGGGACTATGGGGTGAAGGTCACATGGAGACGAAGAAGTGGCTTGATGCTTTTGTTAAAAGAGAGAGGCCATTTATGTGATTCAGATGTGAGAATTCACTGCTGATGTTGTAAGGCTATGATAAGATGATGAGGTCTTTTCATCAGAAGAGAGGTGTTCTTTTTCATTTCATTCTGACCCATGCTTTTCTCACTAAAGGGAACTCACTGGTCTCCATTTATTTTTTTATCTTTTACACTGTCTTTAGACGTATTTAATCATAAATGACTGGTCTAAGATGATTCTCACTTGTCCCTTTGACACAACCTGGATGTTATATTTTGTAAAGATGATGTTAAGGTTTTTATCATGCAGACTGACTAATCAGTTATTCACATTGGCAACTGAAAACTGCAGTATTCATGTCAAATTGTTTGAAACGGACTAAGATGCAACTGTTCTTTGCTGTCATTAATAACACTAAGCATTACATTTCTGTAACAAAGCCAGTTTGTGATTATTACACCTGTGCAATATATTACAAGGGCCTGTATGTGGGAAAACAGGCAATAACATAATATGGTCAGAATCAAGAAAACATAATATTGTCATTATTGTAAGATCTTAAGTTGTGTCAACAATCAAAGTGATGCTGAAAAGGTATTGCATGTTTTACAAAATATTGTGTCCTCAAAATCTGTTGCACAAATAGTACAGTTTATATATACAGGATAGAAAAACAAAAGTAATCTCTCGTGTTTTTAATCCTACCTTTATCTACTGTTTACTGGTAAAATAGTGGGATGGTGGTGGAATAAAGATATTGCGCCACAAACTCAACCAATGTAGTGTAAATAATAAACATACTGCAAATTAAAACAATTTCACGGAATGTACAGTTTTGTCATCTCTTGCAGAATGACCTATCAACGCACAGACAATTATTAAGAAGAAACAGGAGTTATGTGATTAAACCCGTTTTGGAGCAATTTATTATCAGTACTACAGCCTCCAAAATGAAGTCCAACTGGACAGAAAGATGCCTGATACTGCATTTAAAATGATTCTTTGTGTCTATTTTTATCCTTCTGTTACTATTGTTCAGTTAACTTGAAGCACTTGTATGTGTATATACCAGTGAAAGCACATTTTCTGTTGTTATTTTTGTATTTTCTGCCTACACGTTCACTTATTGAAGAATAGAAGGCACAAGACCTGGACACCGTTCCTCCAAATGTCCTCCAATCATCTTTAACCTTAATGAACTACTGTCCAATGGCAGTGTTCCTTCTTAATGTGTGCCGTAACTAAGGAGTGAGTAACTGAGTTCTCCTCAACCGCGTCCACAAAAAGTACCACGGCACGAGGATCTTCCTTAGCAACCGTGGATAAACATGAGTTACTACAGCATAAGGTAAGCAGCAAACATACTCCTGCGTGGCGCATTAGGGTAAAGCCTGTCTGGGAAGGCGTGGAATAAAACGCTATCTGGCATGGTTATCGTTTTATACCCGAAAAAAAGTTGTGGTTCGCCCACAACTTTTCCAAAAGGACCAGCGCACACACAGTGAAGGCTGGGGCTGAGGCTGCTAACGTTAGCTTCTAACGGTAATAAGCTAGCTATAACATTCCACAGCTGGCGTCTGGAATACTAAGATGACAGTCACCTTTTCTCGCAATTACTCATGGGATGTGGGTTATTTTCCAGGCATCTCAAGTTTAGGATGACGGCTAATGTTATCACAAGGCAAAATATCGTCAGCGATTGCTTAACGTTGTAGCTCAACAGCAGAATGGGAGAAGAAAACCCTCAATAATGCAACCAAAAGTGGCTAACGTGATGTGTTGGGGCTTTGTTCGACACTGTTGGCCATAAACCCTCTAAATAAAACACCAATAGAACTCTATCCTTGTAGAAACGCAATAGACTTTGGCTGTTGTATGTGAACTCAACACATCTAGTTCTGGTAGTTAAAGTCAGCCACATTCACCACTTAGTTGGATAGTAGCATTTTTATCCTTATTTACTGAAGCCGCTGTATAAGAGATGAAAACATCTGGATGGTTTTTATTATCCGTTAACCGATATCTCATACATTATCGGCAAAAAAATAATTACGTGATATCAAATGATGTGCATCATCTCACAGCGGATCAGGGATCAGAGACGGTTGACATGAGAATAAGGCTGTGCATTGTCATGTTTGGACATGTCCATGTTGACGGGCTCTTATAGGCGTTTATTTCTGTCTTTGTGTGTCGGTGAATTCTAAGTACCAGTTACACCTCAAGAAGTAAATAATAAGACAAACCCAAACCTGTTTTTATTGCGGTGTAATGTAAATAAAATAAATCTGTTGTTCTTGCGTGCCTAATAGTTCTCATTCACCTAAAAATGAGATTCCCTAGAACAGTGGTTGTCAAACTTTTTACAGTGGAGTACTCCTGAAATGTACTTTTTTTTTTTTTAACCCTTTAAGGACTGATATTGTAACAGGCCGCCTAGTCTTCATGTTTTCTTTGCAATAAAAGTGTCAGAAAATGTCTTTTTTTTTTCTCAATTCTTTTTCTCATTAAATCTCATTATAAATAACAAATGCTTAAAACAGTGTTTTATTAATCCTAGTATCCCCAACTCTCGCTTCAGCATTATTGATTGAAAAAAAAAGTTAAAATAATTTGTTCCAGTGCCAAACGTGTCTGTTTATATTTACAACACTTTGTAAAAATCAACATATATTTAACTGTAATATTTTTAGTTGTATGACTTTTTATGTCGTTTAAATCTATTTTTATAATTTTGGTTTATTTTTTGTAGAGCACTGTTTTGTTTTGTGTACAGTTGTTATATGTCTTTTTTTTTAATCTATTCTTGTATTTTTCTTTTATTTTGGTTTTATTTATTTTGTATAGCATTTTGGTCCATTGTGGTTGTTTTAAAGTGCTTTATAAATAAAGCTGGATTGGACTGGATAGAAAAATAACAAGTTTTTAAATTAAATTTTGTGCAAAATATAAACTGTAAAGTGCTGTCTTTCATTGATATGAAAAATAAATAAATTGGTCATTAATTCATAAACTGACCTTTCATCATCAACAACAAAAAATACTTAATTGCTCAAATAAACTCATCTTGATTAATATAAAATATACGGGTTAAGAAAATGAATGAATGAATGAATGTTCTTCAAATGTTACCAAAGCTTAAACAACATGATTGGCAATAAAACTTATATGAATATATTTATTATGTTTTATATTTCAGCATTAATTTTTATTATTTTGTATTTGGTACATGATGACTTATTTAATGTATTTTTCAAGTACTCCCTGGGCTTCTTCCAAGTACCCCTGGAGGTATTAGTACCCCCGTTTGAGAACCACTGCTCTAAGTAATATTCACCTCAATGTACGCACACCCACTGGTTACAACTCAAGAAGTAAATAATAGGGCAAACCCAAACCAGTTTTTGTTGCGGTGTCATGTAAATAAAATAAGTCTATTGTTCTTGCAGCATGAGCCTGATAGTTCCACTTCACCTAAACCATTAGTCTCCCTAGGGGACTCTGTCTTCAGTCTGCTACTGGGGGCTTTTTTTTTTTTGTGATCTCCTCAGCGCAGATCATGGAAACACGAATGGAAAATAGTTCCTAGCTAAATATGTGTAGTTCCACAAAGTAATGTATTTTATTTGTACTGAGTGTTCATTAATATGCATTGCCCTCATTAAATAAATAAATAAAATAAACAGGTGTTGAGCATTTGAACAGTATATTTGTGTTATTTGTATGAGTTTGCGTGGGTGTGCATGATGGAGGCTTACATTACACAGTTTCATCCACTGGAGCTCTGCTGACATTTTATAATAAGATCAAATCAAAGCAGTGCTCACTCACCCTTTCCCGTTCAACTGATTTAGTCCCGGTTTGATTAGATTTTAACACTGTAGGATTGTAGTATAAAGCAAGACACAGCAATATTCACCACTCTGCAAATTCAGTTCATTGTCCTGTTTTGAAGTTTATGGACAAGGGAAAGTATTGACATTTATTTATGTCAAGCTACTGATTAGATATGGGGGTGGAATTAAATAAGGTTTTCTTCTTCCCACTCCTTTTTGAGCATAAATGAATGAATTTGATTTTTTGAACTTGCATGTGTTCTGTTGAATGTCTTTGCATTATCAGATACTGTTGTATGTAGGTCATTTGTGTTGTTTGCTTACTTGCTCAACATAAATGAAAAATGAATGAATTCATAAATTGTACCTGAGGGTGAGAGTTAGTATGGTATGTTGTTGAGTTTAGTGACAAATATTTATCAATATTATTTTGGTCAAATTAACTCATTCACTGCCAGCCATTTTCAGAGCAGAGAGCTCCATACTGCCAGAGTTTTTGGGCAATGTTGCTGAACTTTCAAGACCCACAGAATATTGAGTTGTAGGACGACATAAACATTGAAATTATCCAAAGAAACTCTAGACCCTCTTCTTTCATCAGAAACAAAAAGTTTGTTTCTAGCTGTTGTAGATCTTTAGAAATCGGCAGTAGAACATAGGGTGGTTTCAGCCAAAATACTCGATTTCAACCAAAAAACAGAGAAAACGAGCTTTTTCTGCAGAGAAGCAAATTCAAGCACAATGGTGACTGACGTCCATATTTTTTAGTTTCAGTGACACCTCAAACATCTGAACAGTGGTTTACTTCTATGAAACAACAAAAACAACAGGAAAAAAGGCGTTTGATGACAAAATAAATACATTTATTCAGATGTCGAACATAACACATATAACAAAAATATTAACCCATCTACAGATGTGTGCATGTGTAAACCATAGTCGTGTGTGTGTGTGTGTGTGTGTGTGTGTGCGTGGAAACTATAGATGTGCGTGTGTGTATAAACTGTGTATAGACGAGTGTGTGTGTGTAGAAACTATTTACAGTTGAATATGTGTGTAAACCATTTACAGATGTGTGTGTGTGTGTGTGTGTGTTTGTCTATGTACTTGAATAATTGTGTTTTGTGTGGTAGGCTGTGTAGCACTCTCCTGCATGCAGAGGGACACGGCAGGACCTGCACCACATTTTGGTCTCACTTCTGTGACCCCTCCTTGTACAGACCCTGCATTTTCTTGCTGGTCTTGACTTCTTGGCGGTGGGCATCAAGTACTCTAGTTGGTGCTTGCCCATCTGGCCATCTAGCCTGCTACGTGGGTCACGGTTGTACGGTGCCCGAGTAGTTGGTCGGCCCTCCTCAATCTCCACATCTCCAACTTCCTCCTCCTGCTCCTCCTCCTCCTCTGCTACTTCTCGCTTTGAAGTCCACGACCTCACCACCCCCCTCATGAACTCCAAGAGAGTTTTGCATTTCCCTGGGTTTCTGGCCTTGTACAATACAAACGCATTGAACATAGCCACTTGAAAAAGGTATGCCACAAACTTCTTTGGCCAGTTCAGTGTTTTGCGAATGAAGGGGTAGTAGGCAATGTTCTGGTCCAGCTTATCTACCCCATTCATGCATGCATTGTATGCCACAACACACTCTGGCTTCAGCTGACCCACCTTCTCCTTACGTCCCTTCTGCCACACCTCAACTCTGTGCATGGTGTCATGGTGGCAGGTTGTCACCATCTTCACCAGACGCTTGTCCTGCCACGCCACAACCAGCACCCTGCCATTGTGCCGCACAAGTTTCCCCTCCACACCCAGGTCTGTCTTGGTCACCTCCCTGATGATCTGAGGTTCCCCCCTGTGTTTCCTCAGTGTTCCACAGACATTGGTTTGTGATCTCACCAGCTGCTCACACAGTGCAACAGAGTTGTAAAAATTGTCCATGTAGAGCGTGTATCCATGTCGTGAGAGACGGTCAAGGAGGGAGAACACTGTGTCCGAAAGAGAACGTGCTTGTCCAACATAAGGCTGCATATTCCAACAGTATCCAGTGTGTGAGTCGCACAGTATGTATGATTTGATGCCATACTTTATGGGCTTCTGTGGGTTGTAGACTTTGAAGGATAGGCGGCCACGCCACTGCATCATCCCCTCATCAATACAAATATTTTCAAAGGGCTGATACAGCTCTTTGAATTTTCCAACAATATAGTCCAACACAGGGCGAACTTTATGCATTTTGTCTGTTGCATCCTGTGATGCATTATTGTTGAAATGTAAAAATTTCCAGATCAGCTGAAACCTATTCCTTGGCATGGTCTGGCCGAAATAGGGAGTGGCGTCTATGTCATCCACACTCCAATACAGTTCAAGGTTTGGCTTTTTTATGTACCCAGTAAGGAAACTCAGTCCAAAGAACGTTTTCAGTTCTGGGACTGACACTGGTTTCCACACCTTGCCTCTACTATGTGGCAGAGTGTCGGGATGTGCCCGGAAAAACTGTGTGGCATACAAGTTCGTCTGGTCTGCAATGTGTTGGAGCAGCTCGTCTGTAAGGATGAGTTCCAAGAAGTCAGCCGGCAGATCTGACTCCAGCTCTGCAGCAGCACACTGGGGTCCAGGGGTTGCAGTGAATGCAAACTTCTTTGGCTGCCAGTCACCTCGATGCCAACCACACTCTGTCTCATCTTGTCTGCTTCGTGGGCGACCTCTGCTTGATTTACGGACTGTAAAATATTGAAATATATACAATGTCACAAAAAATGTTTTGTGAATGTTTTATTGCTTTGTGCTGATGTAGAGAAATATTTTTTTTTTTTACCTTTGCTTTTCGCACTCTCTGTGGGAATGGGAGTGGGTACTCCACTTGTTCCAGGCTCTGTAGAAATATTTACAATTATCATCACATGTTATTACGACAGTGTAATATGATCTACATAAAATAAATGAGCTCACTTCTCACTCTCTTTCAGGCTTGTGTTCTTCAGGGGTGGTATAGTTGTGGTGACGTGTCATAGAATGATGTGTTGTCTTTGCTGTGTACATGAAATATGTGGTGGTACAGTGGCCGTCTCTATTTGTACTTGTAATGGATACTTCTCTGGTTGTGTGTCCTTGTGTATATTTTACGTGTATACTTCTGTGTATTTCCATATGAATAATTTCACTCTGTGGATTTATATGTACGATCTACAAGTATACTTGTTTGTATGTTTCATGTGTACATTCTTCATGTGTAGTTCTGGATGTATGGTTCTGTTGTAGATTCTTCATGTACCGTATGCTTGTGACACAGTTTTGAAATGTTCATGTTCAGTGCTGATCATTGTACATGTGTATGACTATAACAGAATGGAATATAAGTCCCAAAATATGAATTCACCCGGCAAATACTAACACACACGCAGTAATATACACGATAATAGTGTATGAATATAACAGAATGGAATATAAGTCCCAAAATATGAATTCACCCGGCAAATACTAACACACGCACACGCAGTAATAAACACGATAATAGTGTATGAATATAACAGAATGGAATATAAGTCCCAAAATATGAATTCACCCGGCAAAAACTAACACACGCACACGCATACACAGTAATATATATACCGTTTTTACCTGGACTCCCAGACTGACGGTCTCGGTCGGTTCTGCTGGATCCCCGCTGATGTGGGGATGAGTCCCTGCTGCTTGCCGATCCGGACGGCAGCCACTCATCAGAGGAATCGGGGTCCGGTTCGGAGTCAGCCGACTCTGTACTGCTGCCGAAGTCAGGATCCGGTGTAGCACCATGCGGCTCAGCAATGCTAACCGCTACATCGTCTCCATGGGCACCCACAATTTGTTTGCCGTCACCTACGTCACCCCTATCCGTGATCGCGACACTCCTGGCAACAGAGTCACTGCCAGACGAACTCTGGGTCAGTGTAAGCTGTTGTTTGAGACGTTTTCCACTCGATTTCGTCGTACGCTTTGCCATTTCTCTCTCTCTCTCGACTCACAATTCAGCATCCTCCGTCTTCTTCGTAGCGGCCAATTTGAAGCTACCGATTGGAGGGCGGTGCAACTGCCGCCCCCTATAGCGACAGAACTACATTACCCACAAGTCTGAAATTCACACAGGAGGTGTATGGGACTTCGATCCGCCCCCCCCGCGAAAAAAAGCAAAAGACGTCTATAGACGTCTTTGGCAGTCGACGTTACTTTTCCAAAAGACGTCTATAGACGTCTTTGGCAGTGAATGAGTTAATAACGCAATGGAGGCGATTATTTAATGTAAAACCTGACATAACTCTCCTGGTTCTCAGGTGTCTGTGTCAAGTTGTGTAAATGCATTGCGTGCTGTCCTGAGGAATGTGTATGGAAGCAAATCTATCTCATAAAATTTGGAATTAGAAGAACCATGGAATTTATAACAGATTTTTTTTTGGTTGTAAAATTAAGTATTTGATTTTTTTTTTTTTGCACTGAAATTAAGTATCTGAATTTTTTTACTGCGAAATTATCAGATTTTTTGTGAAATTAAGTATCTGAAATTTTTTTGCACAGAAATTAAGTATCTGAAAAAAATT
>JAPTGZ010000005.1:22569445-22585496 GCA_029814645.1 Fowleria isostigma | reverse complement strand
TCACATTCACACCTATGGACAATTTAGATTAACCAATTAACTTATCAGTGCATGTCTTTGGATGGTGGGAGGAAAACCGGAGTACCCGGAAAAAACCCACGCAGACACGGAGAGAACATGCAAACTTCACACAGAAAGGTCCCACCAGTCATGGTGCTGGGATCGAACCCGGGACCTTCTTGCTGTGAGGCACGAGTGCTAACCACTACACCACCATGCCGCCCCCAAATCACAAAATATTGGCTTTGAAATGGAAATTCAGAAACCAGTGACTGATGAGTTGTTCTGTCTGCTGGTTACATAATGTTTGAGCCTCTTTATATGACCATAAAAATCCTATAACTGGGAGTAATCAGTTAATTAATTAGAGCTGATGCATTCATGTTCTTCAGAAATATGCTGATATAAATTGATGGATGGAAAAAACCCTGGTTTAGGTGTTTCAGTTGGATACTCGATTTTTTTACATACATATATAGTGAAGGTAGAACCGAACCTCAAAAAATTTGTGGAAACATTTTCCACAAACTTTTTGAAGCCTCCTTGTACATGTATGAAGACATCAGAGTAATGGGGGAGAAATCCAGGTGCGTTAATCCAGTTTCTCAATATCAGATTACTGCTATCATCTCATACATCATATCAGATAATACTGTTTACATTATCATTTAAATAATGTGATAACTCCAAAAAGGATAATGATCAGAGTTCATGGTTTTATTCAATAAACAAAAGCCCCATGTGTCCAACTGAGCATGTGAGCTGATGCAGGATGTCAGTCAAAGCCCACACAGCACAACAGACAGACAGACAAATCCCCCTGTCATTAACATGAGGCACCCTTGTAAACAACTTTTTGGCTTAAAATTATTTAAACAGGTAAATCATGCAAAAATTCACCTCCTGTTTAGTTGTCATGGAGGGGCACATGAACAACCATGAACAAAACCCTTTATTTTAGCAGGATGTGAACATATTAATCTTTTAGTCTGGCCATTTTACCAATGGGACCTGTCACTTTTAGGTACACTGGCTTCACATCTCAGCCTTGGAGGGTCCTGAAAACAGGTCTGTTTTCTAAGCTTGAGAAAAGTTGACTTTTTTGAGATAAATGGTTCTTATGAGACAGGAACAATAGAAACAGATAGTGATTTACTTACAGAATATGATGCTGTAGATTACAGTCAACATTAAAAACTTGTAATAGTAAAATACAATATATATTAATATAGCAGCTGTAAAGTATAGGTATAAAAATATCATAATAAAATACAAGGACAATACAATAACTACTTTTGTTCCTCATACTTTACTGATACTGGTAATATTTTACATTTACTGATTATTTTACGTGAATATAATTTTGACTTTTGACTTTCACTTATAGTGCAGTATCTTTACACTGTGGTGTCAGGGCTTTTACTTAAGTAAAGGATCAGAATACTTCCTTCACTGCTGCTTTCTAGGCAAATTAAGCACATTCACCGACTCAAACATTTGCTATGGTTTTCCTGACAGGGATTTGAGGTGACCTCAGCGTTAATTAACATTCCTGGGGTGGCATACTGCAGAATGATTTCAGTCAGTAACCATTCTGAGAGATTATATTAATATTTTTTTTTATCTTAGCCGCAGGGAGGATCTGAATGATATAAATCCCTGTTGCCAGAAAAAAGGATTGGAGCTTTCGTCTGACTTAAAGGTGTCCAACAGTCCGCAACTGCTTTAATCCTATGATCTGGGCAGTCAGCAGCACTGCAAAGGTCCCACTCCAGTGTTCAGCACACACTCAGTCCACAAGCAAACTCAGAAATGTAGCAAACCATTAGAGCCACAGCCTCCACCAGCAACACCACCACCCACATCTTGCCTGTAATCATATCCCACCTCACATTGCTCCACTTTATCCAAGCAAACCCTTCTCCTCAGCTAATAACATTCGTCTATGTACTTGGAGATCTCAGTGGACAAACAGTGTGATATCTTTCAATGTCCAGGTTTTGTTTTATGATACATGTCTCCACCTAAAATCCTCAACATTGGAGGGGGTTTGCAATGGGATTAATTTAAGTAAGCCTCTATTTGATGATAGGAAATTTACATGATAACAGATTATAAATGTAACATGAAGTAATGCAGTAATGTATTATTACCTCATATGCAGCTTTCTTACAGACTGTTTGCAGAGTTCTTACAGACAACTTATGGAAGGTCGATTTTAGACTGGACGAGTAAAAGTGCAAACTATAATAACAAAATCTCATTTGTAGATGTGGGTTTAATCATGCAAATGTTTAATATTTGAGGTCAACAGTCACTATCAGTTTATTGAGTGAACTAAAGCGAATGCCTGCTTCGCTTTGATATAAAATGCATTCAATTCCTGCTCCTTCTAAAACTCATGAATAGACTTTCTCTTTCAGTGAGTGTTCACTGCAGCCAAAGTCTCTGCAACCACAGAAAATTTAGCAAGAACTTCTATGTTCAGAACAGAACAAAATATGACTTATTTTTCTCATTAAAAACTGGATTGACCTCCACCCAATAATAGCATCATATAGTACAGGAGTTGAAAATTAAATGCTCAGGAGTGCTATAGTGCTTGGGCAGCTTCACTGCCCCGAGCCCTAATTAGCACTAGTTATGGAGTCATATGCATCACATCAGCTGCAAACTTGTAACTATGTTTGACTGCATTGTCCCTGTCAAGTAAATAAATGATATGCATCCAGAATTATACAAAAGCAGCCAATTTGGGTTCATGTTGCGCTTCTTACTTTAATGTATAAAACAAAGTAAACCCTGTGTTGTCGCCCACCTGGGTGGTGCCTCCTTCAGGCTATGGGTCCTCTGGGAGCCTGAGGGTTCTGCACAGGATCTTAGCTGTTTCTAAGACTGCTCTCTTTTGGACACAGATCTCTGATGCTGTTCCTGGTATCTGCTGGAGCCATCCTTTCAGGTTGGGGATTACTGCCCCCAGTGCCCCCATCACTTCTGGCACCTCTGTTGCCTTCACACCCCACATTTTCTCATTTCCTCTTGGTATTTCTCAAGCTTTCTGTGTTCTTTCTTTCTGATTTTCTATCACTTGGGATTGCTACATCTATCACTACCATTCTCTTCCAATGTTTATCGACCACCATGTCAGATTGATTGGCCATCATTATCTTGTCAGTCTGGATTTGAAAGTCCCACAGGACCTTGGCCTGTCCAATTTATCAAAAATATTGACTTTTGTAAAGTCATTAATTTTCAAAACTGTATATTCTGATATTAATAGAATTGTTGTTGTTTTGTTTGTTTACAGTGGCTGTTACCATATAGTGTATAAAAAAAATAAAACAATCATATTTATGTTGAAATGTGTATGTGCAACATATTCCCTGTTCACATGTGTGGCCAACTCTAACACATGCTGTAGTATGACTGTATTCAGAAGGTTCAGTAATGCACATCCACATTCTTTTGGCTTTGTAAACACAACTGTGTCCTGGGACAGACTGAAGGACTGCCTACTCAGCTGACACTGGTTAAGTGAAACTCAAGGTGCCAGCAGCATCAACATCTGGCAGTTTAAATCCATAAGCACAGCTCCCAGATATATTATCAGTGTTTCATATCAGCTAATGCCTGAACCACACCACTGCTTGTGGCAGTGTTAATTTTGTTTTGCATTTTGAAACTTTGCTGCTTTGTTGCACTGGAGATCAGAATTACCAGCGGCACTTCAGCCAGAGGTCTAAAGACTCCCACTTTTCTCCAGAGTTGTGAACAGAACTTGGCAAAGTCTCTGAATGTGGCACTTCCCAAAGCACTCACTTCACCAAGAGGAAATCCCACTGCACGTTTTTTTTTTCTGGCACAGCACAGTTGCAGTCAAATTGGACCATCCTGCAGGTTGAAAAATTACTTTATATAAGAGTTCCCAGAGCACTGAAAACTTAGGACTAGGTCCTGAACAGTTGTCAGGATGTATGGATTTGGAGGTGAGAAAATGTGTTGTTGTGTGACCTGCAGCAGTCACATGCTCCAAGGTCTTCAGTCTGTTCAACTCTTCAACACATTGTCTGCTGCATCAACCTCAGTGATCTAATCTGTCAAAATGACAAATGGCCATCAGTTTTTTCCAACATTGTCACAAAAATCTATCAAGACCCCTGATGGAGGCGCATGCTAATGTTAGGTGTGAACAGATGTGCTCAAAGCATGCCACTCAAGATCAGATCACCAAACAGGAAAAATATGTAGTTGTGTATATTATGTATGAGACATTGGGCGTACTGTCATTTATCACACTTCATATTTACAGATTCAAAGTCAGTGTAGCTGCTTAGCTGATATTATTATGGATTATTAAAAAGGCGGATACACTAAGGGCCAGATCTGCAAAATAGCAGTCTATGTCTAGAGCCAATTAATGCATTTGCTGCAATGAATATGGAATATGGTGTATTTACATGCAATTGTGCATGTGCTGGGAGGAGAAAATGTAACCGTATTAATTTGGCACATGCAAAGTGATTTGCCAAACCTGAACACAATTTTGTGAATAGAAACTGTCCATATTTAACACATCTCAAAAAGATGTGCAAAAGAGGTTTGTGTATGCAATTGAGACATTGAAATGATAAAACAAGATGCAGAGAATGCATTTTTCACCCTCCACCCTCCTGTGAACATTTTTGGAATGAATGAGGAAACTATCACCTATCCAGGAAGTCTGGAGGAAGTCCGACACATGCACACAACCAGGTGGGTGATTCATGAGAGCGGGAGGTGAGAGTCCTCCATAAGTATTGCACCTCTCTGTACCTCTCTCTCTCTCTCTCGCTCTCTCTCTGTCTCCCTCTGAGGTGCATAAGCCTTACGGGCACCAGTACAATACCTTCAATGACAAAACCCCTGGCAACCCCTGGCCCACACAAAATCCTTATTTAAACAGGGTGGTCTCCAACACGTTTGCACCTGTTGTCATATGCACAAGCAATCTTGATAAATTACCCGCAGACTGCAGTCGAACCCCACATGCAAAATTCATACCTGTAAATTAGTACACACAAATTCTTAGTAGATCTGGCCCTAAGGCATAGTCCCAAGATTCAATATAAAGTTAACACTCCTCTATGATGGGCACTAAAAATGCAAATACTCCATGTTTGGTCCTTTCCTGGCTTTGTAACCATAGTGCTAATAATTTGACCTTTACTCAAATTGTCACCTACCATGCACAACAAAGGAGAAGAAGATCAAGCCCAGTCTGAGCTACAGTAGAACCATGGTGGATTTTGTCACTGGGCCTTTGATTCCATTGAATGGCTCAGATGTGTAGGCTTATTACTTATTTTTACTGAATAATCTTAATAAAACCTTTTACATTCTTCAAAGTGCCTCAGATTCCTTAAACTACATTCAGCAAGTAAGAACTTAAGATGTAGAGTACAAAAGCTGAGAATGCTCAGCTTTTGAGTTTGGCAATTATTTTTTTTTAATACCATTATCTCAAGATCATGAAATAACTATTGTTTGTGATCTTGCGATAATACAGCTTGTTTTCTTGTGATAACAAGTTAATTAGCTTTTTATCTTGTGAAAAATAAGACAGTTTCTAATGAAATTTGTGTCAGGCAAAGCAACGTTAGATTTGCTGATCAATAATAGGTACTACTGGATCAGACGTGTTGAACAGATAGTCCCCTAAAAACATGATTTGAGAAAACTCAGTCTCTACAGTCCTGACAAAATGCTACTTTTACCATACATTTCTATTTCTCCTGATGGATTGGTGTGAATTTAGACTAGTACAGATAGAATATGCATTATTAAAATTGTCATGCTCTGTTAGACATAAAAAAGTATAGTACTAATACTGATATTACTGACATACACAACACCTCTGGAATCCTCTGTGGTGTGGTGAAATGCACAGCAGGCAGTAACAGAATAACTCAGCAAGGTAAATAATGTGAGGTCACAAAAGAGAAAGTACAGACGTGACTAGATAGTTACACAGGTGATCTGCTAACAATGCATACATTTAGGAATATATACACAGCCAATCATTTCTTAAAAAGTAGAACCAAATAATGCAACACTGAAATGTGCACCTGATGAGGATGCATGTATTCCGCTAACATCACAAAAAATGTTACTTGTAATCTGACAGATATTTTATAAGTGTTAGGTATAATTATTGTGTTTCTATCAGGAAACAATATGGTAATACAGACCAAGGACAGGAACTGGAAAGAAGCTGAGAGATGAAAGTGGTAGCTGTTCTGATTCACAAAATGTGCTCTGGAATAACTAGGTGGCTGGAACCTATCTACAGTATCTGTGTGTTACTGTTTTCAAAGTCGTCCTTGAAACAATAACCTCCGAGGTGGCAAGTGTTTTTTATGTACTGATGTCATTTGTAGGTATCGAGTCATTTCACTATTAGAACTTACTTCTCCACATGTAAAAGTTCCACCAAAGCAGCTTCTCCTTTCCCCAATGTTATTTTACAAATAATGTCACTACATCCTGAAGAATTTGGTTTATTTTAAACGTATACAAAGTAGCCAAACAAACCAGAGTGTCTTAACCACATTTTAGGAATGATAGCAGATTGCAGATCTATCTCCAGTGCTGGTATTACACAAACTAATTGTGCTAGTCAAACCTAATTGGTAGCCCACATTTATTCTACATACTTTAGTTGTAGAAACTAAATATCTTCATCATGTTGTTTCGGCTGTAGTTCCTAATTGCTGCTTGAATATCATTAGCAGATCACCTGCAGAACTCTCCACTATCATATATTGGAACTTTTTTGGATTGTACCCACAAATTACTTTTCCCTGCTGAATATGTCTCTTTATTACAGTGTTGCAGACAAGTTAGGTTCCTGCAAACATTTTCAGCGTCATAGACAGAGGTTACAGTCTAACTACTTCTTGTCAACATAAGAATGCATACATTAATTAACCCTCATCTCTATATAGCAACATAATTAACTTGTTATCATTAGACAAAGGCACTAATAAAATAACTGCATACAACAGTAATACAGCCATTCATGGATTTTACAGATGGGGAACAACAGATGGACACACTGCTCCTTACACTGAGACAGCATTTATATGTATGAAAATGTGTAAATGGGATGGAATATCTGCATCTGTATTTGCACAAACCAAAATAATTTGACAAACAATACAAAACAAAAACAAAAATACTGGAAATGCTTTGACAGACCAATCAGACTAGAGAAATGTCATATAAGAATTTAGTATAATTTATTCACCCTCACATTCACACTCTGTTGGTAGTAAACTACATTTATAGCCACATTTGCCCCCTGCCCCAGGCTGAATCGCACAAAACAGCCTCTCTGACCACCACCAAACATCCATACACCAGTGTGAGTGACACTGGAGGCAAGGTGGAGCCAAGGATACGATGGCATATGATTTAGAGAGAGCAGGACTTGAACCACCAACCAAACTTATTGTATCAGTAATTTTATTATCAGCCTAAAAACATAGTGACATATTTTCTTGTCCGGACGTGTTAATTGATTTATTTATTTATTTTAAGTGCTGGTGTTTTCATCATCATCATTGTATTTGTAAAAGCTGCAGTCAGGCAGATATTAACCCACATTCCTCCCAGTAACCAGGCTGTCCCCTCCCACTCCTGTATGTATAGGCTAGCTGAATAGATTTAGAGGCTTGTGAAGAGACACACAGACATGTTGCCGGGAAACCAGAGCACTGAATACAGTGATTGCATCTTACATTTAAAGAAGTACACAGAATTGGGTTATAGGGAGTGTTTGTACCTTATTAGTCTGACATTTCTACAAGAAGATGATGGTGTTCCCAGATGACTCAGAGAGTGACTGCATTTAAATGTCAGACTACAAGGGCTAATGATTTTTATGTCTTGACATGTTTTAATATGTGCATGAAAGCAAAAACCCAGTCTAAAAAATTGAAGATTGTGGAGAAAGTGGAGAAACTGATAAGAGACCTTTTTTTTGTCATTGCACGTCTTTCAAGAATATACAGAAAATTCTTCAATCGCAGTCCTGACTGAGTGCATTTGATAATAGCTATTGCATAATGAGACTATCCTGAAGCTTGGCTGAGTTCTCGACTTGAGAAATCACAGGTTTAGCGTGGGCAAGACAGAACAATACCATGTTTGAAGTCTTTGTTGTGGTCCTTCTTTTTTTCTTTTCAAATATTAATAACTGTGGTATGACCTAAATCTAATGAATGTCACATCTAGTGGAGGGAAGTTCCTCTGTTCTACATTGCAGTTGCATCCTCAAAATATGAACACTCACAACAAAGGAGCACAACTTTCTCTGAACATCAGCCTGAATTAATGAAAGAGTGGTGCTTGCTACATTTTTTCCCTTCGTTTCATAGGCTCATATAAAGCAGATGCAATAAGTCATACTTAAACCTCCACTGTATTAATGTGATGGCTAATGCATGACCTATAATATGGGAGCCATCTGTATTGACTTACACTGCTGCAGAACTGCAGTTGGCTTGCGATGAGAGGTACTTTAACCACAGCAGGGGCTATAATCAACCATCGATTTACAGACAGAGGAGTTCTTGGTAGCTCTATACAGTCAGGCCTTTTCGATTTTGATAAAACAATGATGTACGGTGGGTGAGCAGTAGGGGAAACAAGCTTAGATAATTGTTTTGCTGGAGTTCCCTCCCTGATCATACTGCATCCTTGGTGAAGGTCATGCTTTATTGAGTGGTTAGCAGCATTTGTGACCATAACCATGTGGTTATGTGAAATAGTGTTATCGATCAAATCTCTGTCTGGCTTTGAGCTAGTGTGTTTTACAACATTCAGAAATTGACTATAAATATACAGAGAGATTTTTTTCAAATATATATGATAAGCTGATTCAGCAGCCAAGGGAAATTTTAATGTATTTTCTGTGTACATTCAGGTGATGCTGTGATAAATGTAGCTTGTAAGTCTTATTATCTTGAGGCTGGCAGACAGGTGAGCCGAGCAAACCACTGGAAGAGTAGCAATTGTGAGGGAGACAGGTGGCTACATGAAAATGTAGATCTAAAATGTGGATGGTTTGGTTTAGCAGTTGAATATTAACTCCAAATGGACCTGACATCCCTGTGTCCATGCTAACAGCCTCTACGCACTGAGGGATATGCATGATCTGGCCCATGCTTCAGTCTGCTGTTTGCAATATGTCAGGCTCTTGTGACTGATGGTTACAGAGTGTTAAAGGTCAAAACAGTCTGGCTTTACCTGCTCAGACTGAGGCTATTCGCAACCTCATTAAGTGGAAATCACAGAGCTCCTCTCTGACTAGACGCATTCTCATCTGTATGCCAGGAGACACTAATACAGACATCAATGTGGCTAGTGCTCTGCTCTGTCAGCTTGGCTAAAATTGACCCAGATAAAACACAAATGAAATACATTTCGATGCAGCTGCTTTACTTGGGTGATTTCCACATGCTATCAGCCAATGACTGTGATTCGTGAATGCAAATAGCTCAGAACAGTTAACGTTTAATGATGTGATCAATATTCATTTGCCTGATGTAAGCCCGAATTAAGCTAAGGGCTTATCTTTAAAAAAATCAGAAAAAGTTTTAGGGGAAGTTAAAAGTGTGTAAAAGATTATGCTTTTATAGTTAAAATTACATAGCTACTCATCCAATTACAATAATGGAGACTATTCCAGAGACTGCATTATAATGCACCACATTTAGTGCTTGCTAATGAGAATACAGCAGTGGTATACCTTTGGTGATAGATGGAAACTCATCAGCAGGCATTAAACATGGACCACTGCAATGCGGGGGATAATCCTTACACTTTATCTACGCAGGAATGTCCACTTCCAACCATGACAAATTGTTCACTGCAGACTCACATTTAAGACTGCTGCTGCATGTGGCTTCATTAAAAATGGATGTTAATCAAAATGAGCTGAGTGTTGTGAGTGCAGGGCTTTATTTTAACAGTTTACCTTACATTGTCTGTAATATGAGCTGAATCTTATAACTTCTTTTCAGGTTTTAAGATGTCCTCTCAACATCAAGTCCTTTGAGTTAATACATTTGCCACTTATTTACAAACAACTGAGTCACATTTAATCAAGATTGATAACATTTTCTTAATCCATCCTAATAAGAAGTGAAAACTCTGCAAATCAAACGCGGGTAGCTAATCCACTGGCTTAATTAAAAGATAGCTAGCTCAGTACAATCCCTGGCTATTTGTACTGTACAGTATGTGATATGTGTGAGTGTTGTAGTGTGAGGAGCTGTGGCTGAACGTAAACCCTGTTGTCCATGGAGCCCTGATTGCAGATGGTCCAAGCTGTGTTGTCAGATGGACTTTTATTTACTTTACCACCTCCTGGATTGACAGTGAGCACCTGCAAAGGGCAGGACCAGCGCCCGCTAAGCTGATGTGTGTTTACACGCTTGGCCGACTCAGAGAGAAGCCTGCAACTGGAGGAGTGAGGCTGAGGGGCCTAGTGCCAATCACAAACACTTTAGCTGTCTTGCTAAATCCCCCTGACGAAGACAGTCAAAAATCAAGGCAAGCCCATCACTTCTGCATATGGTCCCTATCACTCATATGATATCTCATTACTGGAGGTGGTTCTCAATTCTGCTTTGGATGGGAGTAACAGGGTTGACTTGCGGTTGAGTTGCAGCTGTGGCTCAAGCTCTTTCCTCAGCCCTTTTAGCGAGGTTGCCAGCGGTAATTTATTTTCTCATCGATTGGGGCTGCAGGCCCTTCCAAACATGGATGACTGGTGATCAGCTGGAGAGAGACAGAGGTGTTTTATTACGAGGATATTGACTTCTATCTAAATTCACTTAAGTACCGCCAGCCAGACCATCTTTACAGTGCCTGCTGAGTCAAAGCAATAGTCAGAGAAAGTTGTATCATAGAATTGTATGTTTACATCAGACACACCCAGGTCCAATCATCACACAGATGTCAAAACATCAGGTATGTGGCAAAAGAGCCTGATGTCCTCAGGTCAATACCGTTATCCTCTAGCATGCCCTCGGAGGGGGTGGAAGAGGAAGGTTCAGGGTTTGGTCACAGAGCTATTTCCCTTCTTTCTTTCTCTCAATCGGCAGATAAAAGGGCTGTGCAATGCCAAGCAAACAGCCCCCAGCTCACTGGCTACAGACTAGATGACAGAGAACAAATCAAACAGAAAGACGAGTGCTCCCTCAGGGGTTCAGGCTCCATCAGTGATAGCAGTGATCCCCAGCAGTTTTTATTCTTCCTTCCCCTGCCTTTTTTTCCCTCAGCTTGGCACTAATCCTATTGTTAAAGGTGACTGCCGGGAACACCGAGAAGCTATGAGTTGAAGTACAGAGCTCTGTGTTTTTGGATGATGACACAAAGTTACTTTTACACAACAGTGCAGATGGTATTTCATTTGAATTTTTCACACTTCTTTTACTCTGGCCCTCATTCTGTCTGCTTGTTGTTGTTTTTTTTTCTTATAACAGTCATTGTGTACCACATGTGAAAGGTGCATTAAAGTGCATTTTCTCTCTTTTAGAGAACTTGAGTTGTTTTGACAACAGAGTTTGAATTCTTGACTTGATTCTTTGAGCCTTTGGAAATCAGGAATGACATAGAGCATTTTCTCAGGAAAGGAAGTAAATATGGAAAGATGTGTTTATTTCACCACTGAGCAAAACACCCAGAGGTGAAAAAAATATTCCACTGGCCCTTTCTATGCAAATAAGCCTTGGTTGCCAAAAAACATATAAGTCACAAAGACCAGCACAAATTGCCACATGCAGTGTAGACTGTTGCAGTTCTGTCTGCACAAAGCTGGTATGAACTGCATGTAAACTCACCATGCTTATATTCTCTCCCTTTGACCTCAAATCTTTGAATATGTGAGGCTTTAACGATATTGAATTAGTGTTTGATGAAATCAAGTGTGAAATCTTAAATCACCCGGTGGGTTTGGATCCTATCTGATCTTCAGACAGAGATGAGGTTGCTTTACCACAAACTCTCCATCTTACAAAGTTGAAATCTGAGCACTACAGCTGGAGAAGATACAACGGCAGTGACCGAATTCCTGAACTCCTGATCTTTACTGAGTCTGTCCTCTAGAGGTTGAACATCAGTCACTACAACTGAATAAAATACAGCTACCTTACTGGCTGAGCTGGTGCCAGCTGCTGTAGGTGCCAGCTTTCACCACTGTTAACCCTAGATAGCCTGCGGTTCTGCTAAACAGATCCTTGTGAGTCCCTGTGGTTTGGTGTCAGGATCCGGTGGCTGTGACTCAGGGTCGCCTTGGATGCTGATCTTATCTATAATTACTGAGTTCTTGTCTTCTTATTTTCTTTCAGTGTCAACTTATAAGGATTTTGAAGCCGTCCTTAATAAGATGTAATCGATGCTGGCATCACTGCTCTAACAATTTCTTCAAAAATATCTTCTTCAGACATTAAATGTGTTAAACCTTACATACTTTAATAAGATTAATCAAAAAACAAATTAAAAAAGTGCTGGTTAGCTCATGTTTTTGGTATATATGATGGTATGTTATTACACATATATGTTTGTTTATATATGTACGTTTATACAATGGAAATATAAATGTTCCACTAGACAGAACCTGTAAAGTGAATGTAATTTCATGTGCAGACACTGTATTGAAGTAGATCTGGTAGCTCTGAGATAAACATTCCTTTTGAATAAACCCATTCTCTCAGTAATTCTCAGAATTTAACATTTTGACCCATCTTAGAAGCTATAACCAACTAGACCTTTTGGCTTAACATGTCTTTACTAGTGACTCACATTTGGTATAGTTAACTACTTTTATTCTGGAAGCATCTTACTTGTAGACCAGTGTAATCCATATGTTTTTCCAAAGTACCATATCTTTACTTTTCTTTTTCAGTCATTCACGTCACTGCTCTGCTGTTTTTACCTATTGTGTTTTAGCTTGTTAGCAGTTTACTTGAAATGTAGTGTAGTGTAGTGTAATGTAAGTCTGTCTAATTGGTCTAACATGGATTTGAATACCACAGTCATCCCAGAACACATCTTCATCAGCTGTGATCAAAACAAACCTAACAACTAAATCAGAATAACTGAACCAAGTCATTCAGCGATTTGTGTTACTTGCTAATCATTAGGTCAATGTTTTTATCATGTTTTTTTTTTTTTTTTTTCCCAAAACTGGACGTGTCTCATAAGCTTTTCACCTTAGAACACATCGATGATGTTTTGAGATTCTAAAATCATTCTTATATCTTATTTTTCAGTGGTCATCAGGAGTTTACTTCATCGACTGACCTGGTGTGAGCGAAATTACTGATGCTGTGCAATGTGCAAAAGTGCACAATCTCTTCGTAGATGCAATTATTGTTTGAGCTGCTACGTGATGCTGTCAGTTGTGAGAACATCAGTACTAAAGATTCTGTCAGTGCCAAATGCATTCAATGGCCCCTGAACAACATTATTTTGAGATTAAAGATTTAGATACATTTCTCAAACATGTTTCAGACTTGTCAGGACCTACAATCTAATTCTCTGAAGTTTTCATTATGGACCAGTCTATGTGCTGAATGTGGAGAAAAGCCTGAAGGACTAGATACTCTAATACAAAGCAAGGGCAAATTAAGGTTATGGACGTGTTAACATCTCATTCACAACATAAAGTCTTATGTTGAGGTCGAACAAGGTGGAATGCAGGCATGAAAGTGATGCAATGCATGGTGATATTAGAATGCAAAATCTATTCTTGTTAATTTGATCTTAGATCTTTGGTTATTTGAGAAACTCCATACATCAATTAATTACACATTTTGAATTTAGTTTTTTCCAAAACAGGATGAATTTGTCAGCTAATGTTAAGGTTGTGAAGCTTCTTTTTCAATAATAAGATTTAACTTCACTCAGAAATGACAAAGATAAGTTTTTAGATAGGTTTCAAATCAAACAAGCAGACTGAGACCACCTCTTCTAGGTAATCTTGGTCTGCTTTCAAACAGACTCTGGGCTGTTTCACTTCTGGTGCAAATATAACTGGCTTTGAGCTGAAACAAACCAAGGAACCATGCACCTTTTTTTACTTGATGAGCCAGCGAGTCCTTTCCCTCTCTAAACTTTTTTCACCCAGTGTCTTTCACTGTCTTTCACAAATTCTTAGTCTTGTCTGAAGCCCAGCTTGCTCAAAGCTTTTATACATTTACATTTTCTGTCATCATCCCTCCTACCAGATCACATATTTGATTATCTGCAGCATTTAACATCAAATAACTACAAGAAAGATCACGTACATTCTCTATTTCCAATTTTTAGCACTCCCACCATCTTTTTTTTTTTTTTTTTTTAAAGAAAATGACAATTATAATCTTGCTTTTGCTCTATAGCATAAGATTGAAAAGCTATTAATGAGAACATACACAGTCCATACTGGGAACACAGAATTAAGCCATTAGAGATTAATGAGTTTTTGGGGGGGGAGCGTATGGAGGCAGATAAACGCTGGGTGACAGGGCCAGACTGTCGGCTGGGAGACGAATTGGGCGAGAGCTGTTTTTCGCCAACGCTACCACGCTTCAGCAACCACACTGGAGTGTTTTGACTCCTACTGATTAATTGTCAGTCATAAATTAAGTTCCGCAGTGTTGAAACAGGATGGCCTGGACAGGGGCTTTCACTGACATGGTTATACATGAGTATAGAAGAGGACATGTTTGATTTATCTGGTTTGCGTTGCATTAAAATTCAGCTGAGAAAGTTCTGAGGCATTGTACACAGCAAAATGAACCCTGTACTGTATAAGATTTCCATTTGTTGACTGGTAGGAGTTTCAGCAGTCTGACACCCGAAAGTAGCTGAAAACTTGACATCTTTTATAATCCCTTGGGATCACTGGTTTCCAATACAAGGGACCCACATTATCATACCAAAGTATTAGACTAATAAATCAACATTCACTCATTTCCAAACTGATTATCTTGCTAATCAATAGAACGTTGCCATCACAGTGCTGATGCTAAAAGTGTATGATGAATAATTAGCATCAGATAGATTTTAAATGGAGATTAAATACTGCATTACGGTCTGAATAACAAATGCAGCTGCACACTGAGAAGCATTAGGGGTAAACCTTTGCATCTTATATTGCTTTATCAATGAAAATGTGAAAAGGCACTGCCTGAGGTTGCCAACAACAACAGAGAGATAAAATATGCCGATCATACTCCACAGGGAATACCGAAGATGGTCTTTGGGAAGTAAAAATCTCTTTACTTTTATTAGCTGGGGCACAGGCATATAAATATTAATATTCAACCAAGAGCTTATGCTTTATTAATGAAACTGAGCTTCTTGTGAAATTAAATGGGCATAATGGGATACCGTTCATTACCTCACGCTGAAGGAATGAGAGCTATAAACTTCATCTGGAGATAAAGGTTGTGCTTTTATAAGGATTGTGTTGTGATGGGAATCAACTTTACTGAAGTGTTTGTATTTTGCTTGTCTCTAGTTACAGTTGATAAAGTGTTTCTGCTATAGTTTGTACTAATGAGGTCTATTCAAATGAGCTCAGAATCAAAGAAGACTTGAACTTTTTTCTTTTTTTTTTTTCCGGGCATCAAATAACATAATGTGAAAGATTTGTCACTAACCCACAGAGTTCTCGATCAGCTCTGCATTTCTGTTTTTCAGCCTCTTTTAGCTTTTTTGGGGTTTTTTTTGTACAGCTCTGGAAAAATTAAGAGACCACTGCAATTTTCTCAGAAATTAGCATGTATGAGAGCCATTCCATTCCTGTGTCTGTTGAATTCCAACACAAGCACACCTTATTAATAAACACCTGATCTATGTCTTATTTAAGAAGGATGATTATAAAATCCACGACTGTGGACATCACTATCTTCTTCAATAGGACTAGCTGGGTCTTAAAAACAGTGCTATTAGTGGCACAAAAGTAACTGTAATCCAAAAATAATTATTGAAAACTACTGGACTTGTGTTCTGACAC
>JAPTGZ010000005.1:22536665-22554083 GCA_029814645.1 Fowleria isostigma | reverse complement strand
ACACACACACACAGACAGACAGACACACAAGACAGACACACACACACACACACACACACACACACACACACACACACACACGCACACAACCAAGAACTACACCGCTATCGTATGCTCAGCCCACAAAGAGAAATAGTTTTGGAGAGGCAGGGCAGCGGGGCAGAGGTGCAGATGAAAAGAGCCTACAGAAACTACTTCTTCAAGCTCTGATATACAACTACCAGACCTCCAAAATAAAGTAAGTAGATTTTTTTTCTCGTGCACACTTACTGGTGCATAGTTTTTATGGGGAAGTTGTGATGGTGAGGGTGAGATGATACTTGAACAGCCAGGCAGGCAGAAAAGTTTGCCGCTGGGAGCTGAATGGTATTCTGGGCATTGAGATTCAACTGTGCACATTCCATGAGGGCCATTTTTGTTGCATTTATTTAGTATGTACATATTAGAAGTGGCAACTTGTTTTTTGCATCTCTGAGCCTCATTGTAAGACAACTCTCACTAAGTTTGTCAAGAAAGTTCACTCAAAGTTTCTCTGGTAATCAAATTTGCATTTGTAAATTTTTCTTAATATTTGCCCTTTTGGTAAAATATGAAACAGTAAAAGTAAAACACTTTTGTTGACATGGTTCTAATCGCTTCTTTGTTGCTCTTCCCATTTTAAGCAGATTTTTCCCTGAGGCTGTTGATAGGAGATGATAAACATATGAAAACATAAAAGACTATTAAGCACAAAATGCTAAGAATTATAAATGCAGATGGAACAGTGGCTTGTAGACATATTGGGTAAACAATTGGAAAGCCCAAATAATCCAGCAGCCATAGGCTATGGGCTGTGGTATTAAATCATTTACAGAACCGTTTTCTCAGTGATTAGACTTCAAACATCCATATGTTTTGTTTATTATTGCTATCAGCCAAATGTATGCAAGCCCAATTAAGTATGTCTGTGCATGTGTGCTGGTTGAAGTGGGCCAGTTTTTCCCAGGATGTCGTAATTTGGGTCAGGCCTGACTGGAATGACAAACCCCGGGTAGCCGTATTGTATCAGCGCTATGTACTCCGGCAAACCTTCTGCTCACGTTGCCATGGCTTTCTCCAGCCCTGGTATAGCAACCCGAGTCAGACCAAACAGTGTTCCTCTCTGTCTTATAGGCATTCCTGCAGCAGACAAAAGCTTTCTCCAGCTCATTCTTGCTCGAAATGAGGTGTCCGCTTCATTTCTTCAGAATCAACACATGGTGTGGTCCTAATGAAAGAGCTAGGGGAGATTAAACATGAGGTGGAGATGAGCTTGAGAAACCAGCTTTGGACCGTAGGAAGCCAAAACACAATGTGGATTAAGCTGGATGACAGCCAGGAGGGCCAAACTCATAAAACTGCTTCATCTGTGAATACTGTAGGTGATGGCATTTTTCTTCCAAGATGGCCACTTGGAGGCCTTTAAAACACATTTTACACATTCTACCCTTTTCTCTTGTTAAACGCTCGCCCCGCAGACTTCACCACGTGATCTTGAATATATGTCAAGACCAAGCACAAAGCCAGTTCATTTCCTTCTGTGTCCTCACAAACGCTTTGACGACACTGTTCTCCATGGAGGATCTGGAGCAATAAGGCATAGAATTGTGCTGTTAGGGCCCTGAGAAGACCGCTCCGGGGGGGAGGGAAGTGCTGTGAATGGAGACATTTCTGGTCTATAGGGCACAAGTAAGTGAGAGAGGAGAGAAAGAGGGTAGGGGGATGAGATCACAAAGATCCTCACATTGAGTGGCTGGTTTATTCTTGCGGGGTACGCACTGACCCCTCACACATAGGATGAACAGAATGAGGTTTGATGGGGTCCAGAGGGCCTCCAAAGAAAGGGAGGAGAGGATAAAGAGAGGAATTGAAGAAAAGATGAGGGGAGGGATGCTAGGAAATAGTCCTGTCAAGGAACGACCCTTTATTGCACTTCTGAACGTCATACTGCAGCAGTTCATTAGGCACCACAATGCAGCAGTCGCTTTAAAATATTTTTGTCACATGGTTATAAAATGTTAACATTAACATAGCACTTTCTTATAAAGTGATTGCCCTCATGTGCTTGCAAATCCATGGACCCCTGTTGTAATAATCTACAATTATCCCTAAATCACAGTCCTCTGGCAGATGTACAAGTCTTTACAAACATATTGCCTGAATTTGCCATTGACATCTTGCTCATTGTTTTACTCATATGTGGCAATGGGCTGTGACTGAAAGGGACACACTCCTGGGGCTGC
Organism: Fowleria isostigma; assembly: GCA_029814645.1. Lineage (NCBI taxonomy): Eukaryota > Metazoa > Chordata > Actinopteri > Kurtiformes > Apogonidae > Fowleria > Fowleria isostigma. Next base: position 22,551,822 of record JAPTGZ010000005.1, on the reverse strand, counting down.
TGGGTTAATAGTCATGTGTGGAAATGTAGAGGCTCTTATGCAGACACTGAGCAAGTAGCTATCTCATTACAGGAAAGGCGAGACAATCAAAGCTGTCTGCAAAACCTCTAAGCTGGTGATGAGAGAATGTTCCTCTTGTGTGGTGCAGGTCCCCATTGTCTTTGAGAGCCTATTGACAGGGCTACTAATGCCCTTTGTGTAGGAATTCAAACACACCAAGTCAAGGTTTGTGCTTGTGCAAAAAATTTTAAACTCGTGGTGTGACTCACTGATCTCGTTTTGATCGATATGAAACTCGTGGCATCTACCTTTGCACCTTCCTCATATGTGAGCACATGTTTTGCTTTTCCAAAGGGAAAATAAGCTGCTAATTGTGACATCTCTCCATCCTACCGATGGCTTGATCTGGTATTTGATCCTCAGAGGGTTAATGATAACCCGAGGCTTTCCAGTGTAATCAGTCAGCTCATTAGTGTCCCCTTCAGTCACACACACAGCCACCCACTCAACTCACAAACACAAACAAATCATCCCCATGTCTAGTAGTAGGAGACTGGAAGAAGAAAGAGCAAAGGTTACAGAGCTGCAGCGTAAGTTCTGTCACTATTGGGGATGTAAACATGCCACTGACTCTGATATTTATCATATTATCAGATCTAGACCATAATAGTTTGCCTGTATAAGTCCATTCAACTTTTATGAAACCTAAAAACTGACAAAATCATTTTAAAATATTAAAGTTTTTGTACCGTTTTTTTCCACCAGGATGTATACTAATTTACTAAATGTTTTAATGGTACTTGCTTGTTGTTTTCATCCATCCATCTGCCCATCTTCATTTTGCAAAATCATTCCATATTTTTCCAACAAATACGCTGCAACTCATCAATTATGTGTTTCAGCGATGCCTTTTGCTTGTTGGTCTATCTTCCATCCACGTTGCCCATCATGCCATTTTTTGTTGTTTCAGTTTTTGAGCTGAAGTAATCATTTGATATGTTTCCAGTAAACCAGTTATGTGTTGAAGTTTTTTTTTTCTTCTCTATCTGTTGTCCATCTGTCTTTCCCATTTGCCATCCTTTGATTCAGCTGTCATGGCAATTAACTTTCATGTTGTCTACAGATTTATTGTGTTATTTTCTGAAATAACTACTCTGCTGACAGTGAAACAAAAACATGCATTTTCATATACATATTTATTATACATGTTGTAATTTTGCACTGGGAAATATTGAAATTTTTATAGAAACAGCAACATTAAAAAAACATTTAAACAAAAACAAACAGAAACAAGTACCCTGACCTTCTTTCTTTTCTTGTCTTTATTGTGTCTTGTTTATTTTTTTTTATACAAAAAGCACAAAAAACAAGGTTATTCTGCAGTCTAGGTTGCCACAGAGCTACAGAGACTTCAGTAAAAATTTTGACGCATAAATAACATTTGTTGATGCAGGACCAACCACAAAAAAAGGTTTTTGTATACTGGAGCTATAGCAGTAAGTTATCATTATCTGTTTGTTTTGCTTTACATGCTACATTTTCCATTAATCTAGTTATTAGGGGTGTTGTGATACAGAAAAATTTCTTTTTGGTACTTTTTCAGTACAGTGAAGGAGACCAATGAAGAGGAGGCGGCATGGGGGTGTGTGCTCTGTAACTACCTGTGGGACACAGGACATTTCTACCAAATATTGTTCAGTCATTTGTACATTAACAGACATGTTATGTATTTTTGAATTTTCAGTGTTAATTTATGGCAAACATCTGTAATTTACTGAGTGTTCTTGAACACCTCACAGTATTCCTTGAGGTGAACGTGTTGTGAACGTGACCTCACACCATAACAGAGACACAGTGAAATAGGAGAGAAATAACTCCACTGGATTTTCTCAATTTTAATTAAAAATTAAAAGCCTTTTTTTTTTCTATAAATGAACCCATGGTCTCTTGTACCACAAAACTATAACATACAGAAAACTGGAAATGAAAGTTAACAAATGTCCGACCCTGCTTCTGTGCGTCGTGCAGAGAATTTGCTGCTGCAAAACCCTGCACAGCTACCCTGTTCCCCGAGTGGTTGTGTTCATCACATAAGATACATGCACCAAACCGAATCGGTTCAGTACAAACGAGTGCACCGTGACACCCCTACTAGTTATTATAAAATACAGAAAAGAATTTGAAAAATTGCTGAGTTTGAGAATACGTGCTGTTGGTTAAAAATGAAACATTTCAAATACTTGTATGCCATCTGACTCATTACTTGAACAATTTAGACATTCCCAGCAGTGAACAAGATACAGGATTTGACGAATGATGCTGCAGTTGTGTATCTTTAGCAAATATAATACCTGGAATGCAGGTCCTAAGGGTGCTTCCCATGACTATTTTGTGTGTCTATGTACAGGTTTCAGCGTGTGAAGCTCAAGGGAGTCGGGAGTGTTTGTATTTCTCTAATAAACTGATGTTGTCTCTCTCATGCTCCGTGTCATCAGAGCAGAGGAAAAGTGTTATAAATACAAGAACAAAATTCAACTTCAGCAGCAGTTTTTTTTTTATATATAATCTAAGTTTTTATAAATTTTTGACGAGGCACAGAACACACACACACACACATATATATATATGTCATTTTAACAGCAACACTTTGCACGACACACATTCACTACACCAGTGGTGAACCTTAAAAAATGGACTACGCCTTCAAAAAAGACATCTTCACTGACAAAAACCAAACAAAACAAAACAAAAAAACAATAGTACAATGAATTGAATGTGCTCAACAGCTATAATCCTTTAATTAAAGATCTGTTGACTCTCCGCAACAAACAACCAGCTCAGCATATACTTCACCAAAACTGGAGATCATTTCGACACAAACATAAACTGTACAAAACCTCCTCCAAGGCCAACATCTCGAATAAATACTACTGTTTAAGGGAGAAAAGTCAATTCCTATAAACAGAAAAATGAAACCACTGTGCATTGACATGCAACGCGGACGGGGGGGCAGTGGCATAAGCAGATGAACAGGAGGAGACGGAATGCGCTGCGCGTAATTACACACAGTGTCCACAATGACATGTCATTAAATACCACCGTCAAATATAAGAAATACAAAATACTGGATGCGCCATCATAATAATAATAATAATCCCCCCTGTATGAATAATAATATTTCAGCTGTTTTAGGCCTACCTTATTCCAGGAAAACAAAGTCCATTATCTATCTGTCATAACTCTTGTCTTTTAACATGAGCTCCAAAAGTCCTTTCTATTTTCCATTAAGTTCAAAACTAATCCAGGTGAATAATGGTCAAAAAGTCCACCTGTGTGTTTATTTACAGTCCATCATCCATGATACCACTGATCATTTTCAGTCTTGAATGCATTCCTACTGTATTTACCTTTTTCCTTCCAGTCCAGTTCTGGACTTGGCCTTCCATTGTTTGTTATTTCAAGTTTTTCAGTGAATATTCACCTTGAAAAAGGGGATGCTAATGAAATAGCTACAACATCAGTCTTCTTTTCTGCCTTTCTCCTCTCCCTTCTTGACTAAAATTCTCAACTCTGCTGAGCATGCTCAGTGGAATACCTGCTGCTGTTGGAGAAAGTCTTCCAGAAGCCCTGTGGTCGTATTTTTTTTGTCCCACCCACTCAAAATCAAACCATGATTGGTCAATTCACCTGTCACCCTGAAACCAAAACACACAGCCTGGTGGTGATGCAGTCCTGTATGCAGTCCTACCTGAGTTTACATTGACACTGATGATTCTGATTGGATTATATGTTTCAGGACAGTAACCCTTTTATTACTGATGTGAAGTAGAATGTATACAACAAAAAATATATTAAATTAATTATATTAAATGAAATTAAATTGAAATATTAACATAATTAATGAGTTAATCATATAATTTAATCTTGACTTTTCTGAAGGCATAGAAGGCCCTGATGGTTCCCCTCTGCACTACACAGAAATGAAACAAAAAAAAGTAAAAGTATTACATCAGAATAATAATAAATACAAGATTCAAGAAGTTTATTTTGCCATTTGTGCATGACACATAGGAACTCTTGTGTGGTTACTCCTAGAGTCAAATAAAAAGAATACAAGATAGACACATAATGCCATAAAAACAAATTAAAACTATACACATACATATAAAAATAAATATATGTACATAAGAAAGTGCATAAAAACCCCATATAAAAACCCTTTGAGAACTATTTAAGAACCTAGGAGACAATAAATACAATAAATAAAATAAATACATAAAATACACTGCAAGAAGGAGGAGGTAGTCAGTAAAAAAAATGGAAAAAAGGGAAAAACACACCTTGAATAAAATAAAAATAAGATAAAATACAGAATAAAAAAATAATTAAAAAAAATTCAAGTGGGATTTATGCATGAAAATACTTTTATTATGAGGCAGTAGTCAGTTGAAATTGAATAAAATGTAGAAAGTGGGACCAGACCTGGTATAATTTGCCCCACCATGAACTTCAGCAGTGTTAAAGACTGAATTGGATATGTGCATTGTTGTATGAATACTGTGGTAGTCTACTGTTACTTATTGTTCCTCAGATTCATGTCTTCTTGATTACATGCAGTAGGAATAAAAGTAAGGTCTCTTATTGACTTGGAAAAGTTTCTCCTCAAAGCCGAACCTTACTAAATAGCTCTGAGGCAAACCCTGAGGGGACTGTTAAATAGCATACAGCCAATATGATGCCAAAGCTCCACCTAAATGTTGTAATCTATTGGCTCAATCAATGCAATCTCATTTTATTTAGAGGCATTCTTTGGCTGACTTGTAGCTGCAAGTGGATTCAACCCAGCCTGTAGACTTATTAGCAATATAACAATCATTTCAATAGAGAGAATGTGATTCATGTCAGGTGTAAACAGTCTGTAGGTTCCAAAATAAGAAGGGATAGATAATAATAATAATTGGCAAGGTAGAATAGGTTGCCATTACTCACAGGGATGTGGGGAGTTGTTGTGATGTGACCACTGATGTTGAATGGAAAGTTAAATTGATTGTGACCATCACTGTGGAACAGCATCTACCACTTAGTGTCTCTATTCCAATCCCACCACTAATTGGATTGCTAATGGTAATGTTGCCCTGTGGAGACAAACTTGCATTAGAATGGTTTTCACAGGTTATCATTAAATTCAATCATGTTTCAGGCACCATACTCACATTGAAATTTTCTCATCTAAAGCAAGAAAGTACACATTTGGTCACAGACAGTCTCTGGATTTCTGGGGCAAACAGTGGTTACTAGGCTGCTCAAAGCGTCAGATCTTAATGCTGAATACTAAAATTATTTTACACAGTTAATACAGTGTCCTAATGCCAAGGGGGGTGTCTAATCCGCGGTTAAATCTCAGCAGGTTTTAATCTGGCACAGAGGAGAATTTCTCCGGCTCTGGGGTGTCTTCCTGTTCTTCCCCTGAGGCGCCACATTCTGGAGAAAGTGTTATTTGAAAACTTAAACACCTATGATGGATGAGGAAAGGATTAGATAGTCCCACTCTTTGGTTACAAACACCAAAGATTGTTTTCTGTCCACCCACCGATAGGTGATTAAGACCCAGGATCAGTAAGGGTGGGTGTGTGCTCAACTCTCCTGGATGAAGGGGGATAATCATTATGTTAGACACTTGCCCTAAATGTGTTAAAACAGATGTGTGTGTCAGGGCTGTTGGTTTTAGTGGTATTGGAACTATGCATTTTGAATCCTTGACTTAAGAGTTAAAAGTTTTATCTAGATGGAGGCACAAGGAGAAGGAACAGTGACAAAAAAGAGCTGAGTGGGAAGGAACAGGGAGAAATGGGAGAAAGGCGAGAGAGGATCATTAGTCATATCCATTAGTATTCCATACGCAGCTTGTGCTGTGAGACAGCCGGTCTGTCCAAACAAACAACCAGCAGAGGGGGGATGCTTCATTATAACTTCACCCCTTTTTTTCTCACCCAGAGATCACATTCCATCTGACCATAAACACCAGGCCAGGGCTCTGGCCTTGGCCTTTTTCTCCGCTGGAGTTTAGTGATGTTAGTGGGGCTAGTAAAGCAACAGTTCACACGCTGTTCTGTACATGATGAGGACAGTACAGGACAAGACGGCCTTCTGGGAAAGGAAGACAAATGAGGATTGATATTGCTCAGTCCTGTGAATTTTTGGGAAGACATTCTCTATGGTTTGATACTTTCTGAGGTGTAAGTCTTACCCCTATCCACTCCTCACACTCCACTTTGAGTGAAACGTCACAGGAGGAAGTGGTACTCAGATGGAACACAGACTATAAACTATCTCTGTGCCTTTGATTGCAGCTTTGTTACTCACCAGCAAGTGTGATGCAACATGGCATTTTATTGTTGCTTTTCACCTACAATGACATTTCTGTTTTGGAATAAATGGTTTTGTTTTTGTTGATCACTGTGGTGTTCTCCAAGCCTGATTGGTGATAGAGAGAGAAAGCAGAAACGTTACATGCACTATTGACATCCATTTCAGAACATTTCTGCAATTTCCGTTGGGCTGTTTTAATGCACAAATTGAAAATGGGCACTAATCCAAGCAAATGTAACTGCACTAAGAGATGTCGTGCTATCGGCCGACCTTTGTGTGCTTGTACAGAAAGGGTAGAGGAGTGTAAAAAATGTTAAACAGAAGTATCCTTTCTTGCATGTCAGCTTTTTGACCCTTACCATTTGTGCGTTGAAAAGTTCAATTGTACACCAGGTGACCTTTAAACACAATCATCCTGGCACACTTGAAAAATCCGCCTGTTAATCCAAATACTGCCTCTTTATCTCAATTTCATTAAAAAACACCGACGACAAAAGTAATCAATATATAGCATAAATCAATCACAGTATCAATCCAATGTAGTAATTACCAAAGAAGTAATTACATGCTATTATTCCTTGTTTTGGGCTCCTGACTGTAGACTCCCTGCAGAGACAACCAGCTCTGCACTTTAGATATTAGATTTACTGTATGTCAGCTTTGAACAGTGGCAGTCTCTTCAGAACTGGGGTGAACTACCTTGACTGCAGTGGTTTGTATGACACACATGAGAATAAAAGGGGGTGTCAGTTATAGCAGGAGTGTCTCCACGCTCTCCAGTGTTCATACATGAGGCCTGGATGTCTCCTCTCCACTGTCCTAATGCTCAGTGGCAAGTTGAAAGGTCATGTTTAGTGCCTGGGGCTGTGGCTCTGGGCAAGAACCACTTTACCCTCAAATAACACTCTCCTTGCTCCCCTACTCCACCCCTTAACCCTATATCTACCCCACAGCTGAGCACAGCCTGTCATAAAGACCTCCTGGCATTCACACAGCAGCTTTGACTTGAATTTTTTATTTTCCACTGAAATAACCAGATCTGTCCACACAGCAAAATGGGCTCCCTTATTTACTTGTAAATTGTGCCACATACAGTATTGCCATTTTTATGGTTTGGAAAATAAAGCTGGAGCAAATAATGTTTGTGCAGATGAATGTAGACAATGACAGCAGTCGGTACGCAGGAATCTTGTGGGTTGAATTCGTGATGGATGGAAATTGCTCAGTGCAGAGGGAGGGTGATGGTGAATAGAATGGATCTGTGAGGTGGACTTAAGCAAAACACTGCATTGTGTGCCTCACAGCAAGAGTCAATGAATTCAGTGAGAATATGAGATGTATTTTGAAGGGAATGCAGCGTTTGGGTTCTTGAATATCATATAGTGGCTACCATCATGGTGAAAATTAATGTTAGTTCACTGTGTATTACTGATAAAATAGGTTGGGAATATTGTTGTTTTTTTTTTCCACCATCCTTTTTTTAAACACCACAGCAGATAAGTCTCTCTTACTCGATATGGAATTATGGCTGTACGAAACAAAAGAATAAAGAAAAATCCTATTTATTGAGGCTTTTTTAGCTGCAGAATTTGTGCTGAAGTTCATTGATGTCCATCACACTGAACCATCAATAAAACTGCAGACAAACAAGTAGCAGCCAATTTTATTGTGAAATAAATTAGGCAATGTGAATGTTGTGTATTGAATTCCCATCAGCCACTGCAGCTGACGTTAGAGGACCTCAGGCGGTAGATCTCTGCGTTGCTGCACATGCCGTCCTCGGTGACTGCTCTGCTTTCCAACTAAAAAGAAAACTCTCACACTCAAACACACACACACACACACACACACACACACACACACACACACATGCTCATCATTCAGTTCTCCTCTGGGACCTACATGTGAATTATCTGCATGTTACTATCATTTTTTTTTTTTTTTTTTTTACCAGATTTCTCCTTTCAAGTTAAGGATATCACAGAGGAAAATAGTTCTCCATATTTATTAAGTTTGGTGTCAAGAGAAGATAAAGTGATGACGTGTGAAAACAGGTGTTCAATTAACTTTTAGACAGCTGGTATCAGAGCTGTTGCAAAGCTGATTGCTTAAGATCTTTAAGCTGTTTTTTTACAATTAATTAATTATTTTTTTAACTTTAAAGCAGTGCATCTTTGCTGATTACTCTGATAAAATCCCATATCTACGGTTTCCTCCATTAAGCAAGGCCGAGCTCTGTGACGGATCACGACTCCACAAGTTACAGACGGGACTTTATCTCTGTCTGGGAACTTAGCTCATGAGGATGGTGGGAGATGAAGGCAATGCACCATGTTAGCTTCCCAATTCCATCTGCTCGTGCCAAATGGCCCCAAAGACAATGCAATAAAAGTGAAGGATTTGCTTCGGCCAAAAGTCACGTCCTTGACAGTTCAGGAATGTCCAATCTTCCTCTGTCAACCATTCTCGGTAAATAACGTTCCCTCTGCTTCCTTCAATGGCTGGAAATAAGGCTGTCACTGACTCCTGGAATATAGTGCATCCGGTCTTTTGCAAGCAATGTTTGATTCATTGTGGGTCAGACAGAGCTTAGCAGTGTAGGAGCTGAGTGACACTATCATTGCAGACAGAAGAAAACAAGTTAAAAATAGCAGCTTTTATTTGCCAAAGAAATAGCTGATAAGATAAACAGGTTATTATATATAAAAAACAAAAACAGAAATGATGCAGTCAGTGCACAAAAAGATTACCTTCCTGACACTTTTTGATTGCAACTCTTGTTTTTTGTATGTATCAAGTAAAATGTTTAAGAATTTCATTATTAAACTTGGTATTGTTTTGTTTAAAGGAATGATATTTTGTTTTTATAAACAGAATTACTCATTTTAAAGCATTTCCTTATGATCTACATAAACTGTAAATGCTATGCTTGGGTTTGAATTCTTCATTAGTTCAACTCCACAGGTCCATCTTCTACCCTGTTTCTGAGTAATGATACAGGAAAGGTCATTTTGAGCGCTGGCCCTTTAATTGCAAATGAGCCACTTCACACCCCATCCCCTCCAGGTTGTTGATTATGCTGCTTTGTCCTGTTCAGACACTTGTGTTTGTTAATACAACCAACAACTGAACATTTTAAGTTATTGGCTCCAAGTTAGGACATATTTTCAGTACGGACTACAACCGCTGCTGACAAACAATTATGGTGAGAAATGTTCATGGGAAGTCTTGACCTTATATGTGCCAATGCAACTAGTTGTAGACATAAAAAATTAAGAAGGAATTAAAACAGGTTGTAGAAATCCTAGATTTTTGCCAAAATAAATATAAAAAGAGCTCTGCAGCACCTGGAATGTTCACATTCAATCTATTAGAATAGAATAGAATACAATACAATACAATAGAATACAATACAATATATACAGTAAGAGCAAATTATAAATAAGGGTATTTTCTCTGTACATAATAAATTTTCTGCATATCAACAAGAACGTTATAAAGGCAGTGAGGTGCAACAGCAAAACTGTAATGTGCAAAGTAGGGTGAAAATGTAACTGTACAGTAAAGTGCACAGTGAATATATTATTGTGATTTTGACCAGGTTTGACATCCAAATAAACAAATAAATGTACCAAAGACTAATAAAAGTGGGTTTAGCAAAATATAACCGCTTTAACATTACTATGGAAAAAAGACGACATGTGACAGTGTAGTCGAGTCACACCAGACTGAATCTGATTTATGATTCATAATTTTGGGAGTCACTCACTCATTTAACCCCACCACCTGTCGGGAAACATCTGTGATCAGTCAAAGTGGGTCACGAGCTAAATTTTGTTTGTCCTCAGAAGTGGGTAGAGCTCTTGAATAACAATATGGTACTTAAGGATTTTTTTCAAGAGCACCGAAAAACTATCAAGCACCGCAGCTTTAACAAAATAGAAATCTTTATGAAGCAGTTAGTGATGAGTGAAATAACCTCAAGAGATTGTGTTTGCTGTTACGTTTCTAAAAGAGGCCACTCAAAGAAAGGCTGCGGGTCCTCTCTGTACTAGAACCATCTCCTCATTCTGACGCTACATTTTCTGAGAGAAAGAAGTGAAGTTTTGGCATGTTTGAGGGGAGCCTGCAGTCTGTGAGTATTTCAAGCCCGTTTCACTGAATGAATTTTGATGGGCTGCTGTGGTCCAGGCGTCTTTAACAGTCCCGACAAGCCTTTGTTCTTTCCCCGTTTTCATGTCTGATCCCCAACTGCCCACAGGGAAAGCTCTGTCGGCTGCGCGCACCGAAAACCTTTCTGTTTGATCAGCTTCTAACATATTTGAACAATTTAGGCAGGGATGAGAGCAGGTAATTCAAAGCCTGCCAAAAGAGTGTTTTGGGGAGATGAGAAGACGTTGAGGTTCACAGGGAGCAGCTTAGAAATTGGTGTTTTTGATTTTTTGCGTGGCTGCATACCCCAAAACTACCCATTGACACGGATGATATTTTTAAATGAACTCCCAATGTTGTGACATTGTCCATCTAGAAAAAAAAAACATGTGAAATGACCCTGCCTTCCCTAAAACCTTCTGCACCCTTCCTCTGCTTCCCGGTCCTCCAGCGATAACTTATTTCGCTCTGTAGAGGCCAGGGTGTAGTTGATGAGGTCACCCACTCAAAATGACAGCTATTCACACTAAAAAAGCTTTTTTAGCACCATCATATGGAGGTCACAGTAAGTAGAATGGACTGTGGATAACATTTAGTCCATTCTCAGGAGAAGAATCTGTGGGAAATCAATGAGGCATTGAGCAGCAGCAAACAAAGACACACAAACAGTTTGACAATGAGGTAGGGTAAACATTAAGACCATCACTGCTATTGTTTGAGGTGGAAAAACAGTGAGGAAAGGAAAGACTTAATCAATATGGCTGTGAAAGGACAGTGATGGTGCTCGCTTACACACTTATTACAACAGTGCAGATGAGAGGTCAGGGTCATTATGGATAGATCATGAGAGCCCTCTGCTGACAGCTAAATCAAAAGGAACCAATATCACCATCAAAAAGTCTCCTGTGTCCAATTTCTTCCACACATTAAGAAGAAAAACAGACTATGCTGAAGATCTGTGAATATTTTCAGTGGCTGACTCATCAGCAATAAACTGCTTTTTTTCCTTTTATGGAGAAAATTGATGTGGGTATGGGAAATTCTAATTATCATTTAGTGCTAAAATCTTATTTCAAACACCCACTGACTGCTGTAAAAGAAATGAAATTATGATTTAGTGATCAAAGAGGAGGTGTGGAAGAAATAAAGATCATAGTTTCTACATATTCATGCTGTTAAATGCCCTGAGCAGTGACTGGTGATTTATTTGTTTCACTTTTGATTCTGTTGACCCTGTTATTAAAGCTGTGACATTTTGCAGCCTTTTGTTAAAATTGCTAAAAGCTGTTCTGTACCGGTGATTATTTCTCACAAACACATGAATTTACTTTCCATTTCCCGAAATTGAGATGCGTCCTTTACTATAATTCTAAATGCCTCAACTCTTTCCCCCATAAAGGCGACATTTGATGACCCCCCCCCCCAACCCTTAATGACGAGTATTGACATTCTTGTTATTTCATCAGAGACGTAATTTGACGACCATCAGAACAGGTTCTGTTTTCAAATGTAACCGATGTTGTGATAGTTGGAGGTGACCACAACCCATATTAGGCCAACCAATAGTGTTAAATAATACATTTTCTTTCTTTTTTCTTTTTAATTTTTTCTCCTTTATTTTATTTTTTCTATTTCTTTATTTGTTTAATTAAAAAAAAAAACATTAAATTTTTGGCATTTTTTAATTAAAAAAAACATTTGTATTTAGTTTTATTTCTTTATTTCTTTGTACTTTTTAAAAAATTATAATAATGATAATAATAATACATTTTCACTGTTTTTTCCTGAAGTTTGCGGGAGTAGTGATGATTGTAGCCACTGGAAAAAGAAACAACAGATTGGAAAAACAAAATGTTCCATGGGTAGAACTAGTGACATATTTATGGGTTGTTCCTAGTAGACATCCAAAAGGGGAAAAGAGTTAAACATGTGAGATGAAAGACTTTTGCAAACATTTGTAATATAGCAGCTCCATTAAAAAAACACTTTAGCCACACATGTCATCAGATGCATGATTTGAAAGGTTTTAAGGTCTTAACAATGTGAGTTGATGTTGGTGTAAAAATGTTGTTTTGGAAAAATCATTTTGTTTTGAGCTTTTTGTGACAATCACATGCCAGAAAAGTATTTCTGAAAAACACATTTCATTTCTGAGCCCAAAAAAATATTTTAAACAAACATTTCCAGACGTGTGTAAAAACATTGTACTGTTTATAGGGTTTAGTTGTTTATGGTGCTTGCAGGGATTGGTTTAATACAAAAAAAAAAAACCTCTGTAAAAATATTTCGAAATACAAATATTGAACCCAAAACAACATATTTTCCTAACCTTATCCAGACATTCTTTATTGGCTAACTCTAAAACCCTACAGGAGTTGAGAAGCTCTCCCTTCTAGTGGCAAAGTCTTGAATTTTGTATATCCGCCAACCATCCAGCTCCTCGCAAAAAAGAGGATCCCCCAGTGACAATTTATGTAGAGTTTATACACATCCGTGGCTTGCAGAAATGGTAATGTCAACATTTTTTTTGGCAAGTGGGTTGTTTGTGAACAAGTTTTTGAAGGACATAAACAACCAAAAACCCTGAATACAATTTGTTCTTCATTTGCACTTCAAGTTCACCTCAACTTGGTCCAGCTTCTTCTTTTTTTTTCCCCAGTGTTTTTTTTTTTTTTTCTTTCAGTTTCAGGGAGGTTGCCAGGGGTATTCGAGGAGCAGAACTGCAGGGAGGAACAAATCCCCAACCAAAGCTGCAACGGAACAATGTTATTGTAAGCTGCACCTAAAACCCCCGTCTCTCTGCGGGTCTTCCACCTGGGAGCTGCCGCCAGTGAATATTAATCAACCAAATATTTCAGAACGGAGATGGGGAGTTGGTTGTGGGTGCTTCTAGGACCGAAGTAACAGTGAATGCACACCTGCATGGCAATGTGTTGGGCATAGTCAAGAGTCACTAACTGGTGTCCTTGGGAGAAAATAGTTGAAAATGACCAGTGATGATTGCCTTCTATTCCAAATCACACAGGTTAGTGATTAAAAGGCCTAACCTCCCTCAGCTGCAGTCATCCCTGAAATTGGAAGGATATCAAAGTAATGCTGAAACTCAAAGGGCTGAAGGAGCTGACTATTATTGTTATTTTAAAATCAATAGGCCTTTTTAGGCATCACTTGTGGTAACTTGACTGATGGATGGTTTGTGACGTATGTGTTGTCGATGCTAAACTGTAAGTATTCTTTCCTTGCTGCTGCTGCTGCTGCTGCTGCTGTGTGATCTGAGGTGATCCTAAGCCTGGAGGGAAATTTACAACTGTTTGCCTTTGTGAAGCTTTTGTAATCTGCTGTAGAGCTTTGTTCCAGTGTCACACAAGTTAGGACTAAGGAGCTCCAGTAAAACAAAGAAACTTTACAGTATACTTGTTATTTGTTGGATTTCTTATATCCAGAGACGTTCAACTTTCACACCTATTTCAAAGGAACACACATTAAAGAACCTCTGATTCACAGCATGTGGGCTCAGCGGCGCTCTAAAAATCACAGGTAAATAGATATATATGGTTTATACTGTATATAGTTGCCAGTATTGATAGCAGCAGTGTGACACTAATACTGTAAACAGTGCATTACATCTCTTCAGAATGGTGGGAAGAGGTGTCAAAACTGTCCACCACAATTTGTTTTGCTAAAGTGAATAAACACTATCCGCCCACACTTTTTTCAGTTATTGTCTTTTGCTGATGTCAGACAGTCCAAATTTCTAGCGCACATCTTGGTGACAGCACAGTTTAACATGCCTTGCAAGCTAATGTTGCCACCACTGTCACCACAGCTTCCCTCAAGATGTGTGAGATCTGCAGGCAGAAAGTGAGAGGAGGAGGAGGGAGAGCAACATTAATGAATCCTTTGACAGTTTCCACTCACTGCCAGGATACTGCAATACTGTCATACCAATAAAATACAAGCCTGACTTATAAAAATAAATAATATTGCCTTTGTCAAACAAAAACAGAAACAGTCATACAAAAAATAACCTTCTCACGCTTTACTTCTGTGTTTCATTATTATCCTTGAGTCTGACGCACAGAGCTGTTTTAGTGGTTTCCTCTGTGCCAAAATACACTTTGGATAAAAATGTTCACATTTGACGTAGGTTATGTTATGCACTGGCTGCAGAGAACAGCATATACCCTTCACCCACAGTTCTTCAGCACTTGAATTTCCAGTCGTTGACTCTGAAAGTCTACTGCATTCTACTACGTAAAGAATGATGAGAACCAATTTTTATAACATGTGGGTATCTTCCTGTACAACATATTTTCCCCTAAAGCAGGGGTCTTAAATATATGGTTCAGGGCCCAAATTTAGTCCACGGGATGAATTTGTGAAACGCAAAAATGACACTGAAGATACTAACAATCTAGGATGTACAGACCAATATGATCTGAAGCAAGGGTGTCAAACTCATTTTAGTTCAGGGGTCACATTCAGTCAAATTTGGTCTGAAGTCAGTCGAACCAGTATAATAATAACATAATACAGCTGCATGCAAAATTATTCAACCGCCTCTGTTTTGCAACCTGCATTTTGTGTTTAAGTTGCCATTTTTGATGAATTTGGAAAGAATTATTGATTTTTGCTG
>JAPTGZ010000005.1:22495409-22509691 GCA_029814645.1 Fowleria isostigma | reverse complement strand
TCAAATATCAACCACACATGTTAAGTGGTGAAACTGGGGTGGGAATTAATAAGCTATGCTTTTTCTCACTCCCTTTCGGGCTTTTGTTCTTCAGGGGTGGTATACTAGTGGGAACTTGTGTTATAGAATAATGTGTTATGTATACTGTGTGCACACAATGTTCTACAACCAATGTCTTAACGTATATTGCTCCATAAATAGACACATATATATAATTGTTCTACCTATGTGTATTTTGCAATGGATGCTTCTCTGTGTATACTCCTTATGTTTAGTCTACATGCATAGTTTCTGTGTATTTCTACATATATACTCTCCCTGTAAGATTCCCTATGTATAGTTTTATATGCATGTTCTCCATGTCTATTTTTTTATACATGTACTTCCATATGCACACTCTTCATGTATAGTTCTGGATGTATAATTCTATATGTAGCTCCTTCATGTATAGTTCTTGTTGTGGATATGGTATTCCCATTTTTTCTTTTTTTTTCTCTCAATCTTTCCATGTATATCTCTGTACACATGTATGAAATGTATATGAACAGTATTGAATATTGTAAATGTATATGCACGTAGAGTGCATAAGCTCAAAATAAACTAATAAACTAAACTAAACTAAATAGTAAATAGGAAGTGTGTGTGATAATAGATGCAGGGCAGAGTTTCCCTTGTCCTCACCTCAGTCCGTATAAGACAGTGCCATCAGGATGCAGTCGGATCATCCGGTTTTTTACTGTCACTCCATGCAGGAAGGACTTCTTGTCATTAAGGAAGTAGGTGTCTGGGAGCCACAGTTGGTCTGCTACGCGATTATCCAGAGTCAGGTTTAAGTTCAGCTCACCATAAGCCAAACGTTTATCTCTCCAACTCTGCTGGAAATACATTGTGATGGTATAATCCTGGGAAGAGGAAGAAACAAAACATGGACCATGAAGCCACACGGTGTTAACGGCTCTCATGAATCACACTACTGTTTCTGTGGGTGTGGATTTTTTTTTTTTTTCTTTTTTTTTTTTTTTTTAAATTTTCTCAGCTCTCACACACACACAAGGGATTGTTGACTGTAACGCTTCAAATATTTTTTTTAGGTTTATGATCAAATTTTGATTATGTGTCTTTGGTCATGTGTTCTAGAACACAGAGGATTCATGGACTGTGTCGCCATGGTAACTGCATCAGTCAATCTTAAAGGCTGAGGCTTGTTTCCAAATCAAGTCTGATTAAAGACCTACAACGTAACACAGCATCACCAAAATGCTTAGAATCTATCCATAACTGTACTACTCAGTATCTAGTATTTCAATATTTACTGATTTCAGTATTTACAACATATTATAAGGGCTAATACTAACAATCTAACATAGAGCTGCACAATATATCATTTGAGCATTGTCATCGCAATGTATGTGTGCGCAATAGTCACATCACAGGTTCTGTAATGTAGGAGGGGCTGGTAACATTGAAAAATGAGCAATGAACAAGAGAAAAATCACTGAAAACGAAGAAAATTACAGAAAATGAAGAAAATCACCAAAAACAAGGAAGAAAATCAAAGAAAATGAAGAAGAAAATCACCACAAATAAAGAGAAAAATCACCAAAAAAGAAAGAAAATCACCACAGATGAAAAAGAAAATCTGCAAAAAAGGATGAAAATCACAGAAAACAAAGAAAACCATAGAAAAAAAAGAAAATCACTGAAAATGAAAAAGAAAATCATAATATAAATTGCAGGGTTGAAAGAAATCGCAATCAGTTTTTTCCAATATTGTGCAGCTCTAATCTAACATTATATTCTGATTTCTATCCAATATTGTCAAATTTAAATGTTGAAAAAAACTTGATCTCTCTTTAAAATTTCAAAATATTTCTTCCAATGAACACTGGCATATTTTGAAGCAATATCTCAACAATTTCAATAATGCTTTACATTTAGAAAAATTCGACATCACTTATAAATACTAAATATACAATCAGTATTTCACCAGTGAGGATTCTGTCTGTGATCCTTCTGTGTCCTAAAATCTACCAACTGAATTATTTTTCCTGTCTATTTTTTCTCTCACTTTCCAGTAAGACCCAAAAAAAGAGAACAGTTGACAGAAAATAACACAAAAGAGAAAAGCTACCCACGATGAGGGAGGAGTAAGCACCACTGTGAGTGACTTTGTCACACTGAGTAAAATAAAGAGACAGCGCTAAGAGACGGATGACGTCACCACTCAGACACCAGCCATATTGCTTTCTTCAGTGTTCTGCTCGCAACTCTGACTGCTCTCCTAGAAAAGGGATGTGTGCTGTGTTGAGTAAAGCACTATAGGGATTTGAAGTATAGGTTGATAATGTGTTTTATTGGGAAAACAAACATTTGGGGTAAAAAAATAACCAAAGATCTAATAAGTGACAGAGTGGGTGGCCAGTGAGGGATGGTTGTTTTTCGTCTTCTTCTTCATAGACTACTGATTATCTGACTGCACGCACTAACACAGGCAAAAACTAAGGTTATAATCGTTAATGAAAACCAACCAAATAACAAAAACTAAAATTCAGAAAAAATTTTCATTAACTGAAATAAATAAAAACAATAATTGAAAGAAAAATAAAACTGTAACTAAGTGAAACTGTTGCGTGTTTACAAAACTAACTAAAACGTATTGAAATTACAGATGAAATGCCCTTCATTTTTGTCTTTGTCAATCAATTTATGAGCCTTTTGGATTGGTATAAAACTGATTTATTTCACTCTAGCAGTATCTGAATACATTTTTTAAAAATGGTATCCTTCATTGAGTTTTACTACACACTCTAATCTTTTTGAATCCTGAATCTGACAAATAACCCAATATGAAAAAACTAAAATAACTAATAATAATACTAAACTAAAACTAAACATTTTTGAAAAAAATAGAAAACAAGCAAACCCACTGTAAAACTAATTAAAACTAACTAAATTAGAGAGAAAAAAAACCGTCTAAACAGAATAAAACTAAACTATAATCTGAAATACAGAACTATTATAACCTTGGTGAGAACAAAGCGGAAAAAGGTGAACTCTCTTTCTTCACCTATAGGTGTTTACTAGCAGGTAAAAAGCAGTATCTGAGCGGCAGCATGTGTTTATCCACAGCCCCTCTCATGCCAAACGTGAAGGTGGCAGTGACAAGGACTGCAGTGTGAAGGTGAATTGGACAGATTGGAGAGAGTATGGAACTCACCATGTTTACTTCTGAGATGGAGTCGATGCTCGCTATGTTGATACTCATTCCTACAATGACTGGAGGACCTGCGAGAACAAGAGGAAAAAGGATGTGACTCTCGAAAAATACAGAATAGAATAGAATAGAATAGAATAGAATAGAATAGAATAGAATAGAATAGAATAGAATAGAATAGAAACAGTAAGAGCAAAAAATAATATAAAGGTAATTTTTATGTACATAATAAGTTATAATCATATCAAAAGTAATATAGATATAATATAAGTGATGTTTTGAACAAATAGAATAGAATAGAATAGAAAACAATATATACAGTAAGAACAAAAATAATACAGATAAAAGTAATTTTGCTGATGGATGTGCACATCATGGCTGTTATAACTGATAATTACATTTTGCCACAGGGGTCAAGTTAGATATTTTTCAACCACCCTGACACGTTTTTCTACACTTTGTCTCTGCATTCACTACTTAACAGAAATTTTTCTTTTTTTCTTCATCTTCAGACTGATTGCATCTTTGAAAAATACAACAAATGCTCGCAAATTGTATTGCATTTAAGGATGTGATTCACTATCATTTTTGGTCCAAATGATGAAAAAAATCCACCTTTGTAAATGCTACATTAGTGTAGAAAAGGGTGAGTAGGTTAAGTCACTATTCAACTGTAATTACATGCCTTCAGTTCTCTCCAGTTAAAGTCAGGGAGTTCTCTCGCTTCATCTTTTCATATTCCCTAGGAAACAGACAGTTATCAGGAAACTTAAATTGACAGAAGCATATTATTACCATCTGCTTGGAGAGATTGGCATAAAACGCACCAAGAAAGCACTCCAGTTACTTCATGGAAGTCAATGCCCACTATTAATTTTCTAAACAAGGATGTAATTGACCCAGTGTGAATGTCACATTGTCTAAACAGGATTATATTAAGAGCAGAATTGCTGCCAGTGGTCATAAAGTGCAGTCTTATCGAGCGCAGCAGATGACATGTGTGCACACTGGGTTTACACATAGTTTGTCTAACCGTGCTGTCACTTCATCAAACATCCACTGGCAGGTAAAGTCCCAAATTACAGCGATAAGACAATATGAGCCCTTCTCTGAGGTAGTCTATTATAACAGGATGTCTGCAGTCCCAGAGCTGCCAACCCTAACACGTCTGTCTACTCCAATGTTTGTCTTAAGATTTTATGCCAAACTCTATTTGACTTTCAAAGGAGGAATCTGTTTAAATTTTTACTCTAGCACATAATTAATGCATTGTGGCAAGTTTTTTTTTTTTTTTTTAAAGGAGCTGTACTATGCTCAGCCATCTGTGATCCCCTTTTACTCTACAGCTAATATACAGTACAGATTAGCCCTGAAAAGCAATATATGTAGATACATTGTCGTGACAGACTGAGAAGTCAACATATATTATGGTAAATTGAATTATTATATTCAAATAAATCAAATTTTTGTGATGAAAACATTTGTTTTAATGCCAATCTATTCTTTTCTGGATTTATCAATACTGTTCAGGGCTGCAGGGGAATTAATTGTGTTTTTTTTTTATTAAGTTTTAATACTAAACTAGTAAATATTCAATGTGAGTATTAAAATATGTTGTCGATAGGCCTGAAATCATTGCACTTTCCCATCTCTTTCTTTCAAATGGATATTCATCTTTCATATTGCAAGAGCATTGCATTAATGCAGATGAACCTTTTCATGCTGAAAAATGTAAATGAGAAACATATGCATTAACAAACAGTTGGCAAACATGTGCGTGTACATTGTTTGGTTGGTGCTGCATACCTGTTTGCACCTCCTCTAATGAAGGTAAGATGCATGGATTCAGAGTGACAGCGCAAGAGTTGAGAGAGCTGAGGGCAAGAAAGAAGCGGAGCGAGGATGACAGTAGCTGAGATGAAGGGAGGCAGTTGGGAAGAGTGACCTGCTATGTGAGTGAGGTGTGATTTCCCATGTCTGCCAGTTGGGAGATAAGCCCTGGAAAGCAGAAGGGTTACTGGGAAAAATGAAAGAAGGGTTGTGGTGCACAGTCAAGTGTGTATGGGAAGTGGAATTGTCTATGCTTGTGTATGTGTGTCAGGGGATAGCAGAGATACAGTCCACCGCAGAGGGATCAGAGGGCTTCTGAAAAAACAGAAATGTTTGGCTATGGACTGAGTGAGATGGAGAGGAGGCTATCTAACCCCCCCCCTGGCATGGACACAGATCTGCCTGGCCAAATCTGCAATTCTGAACACTATGGGTTTGGGAGATAGGTTTCCCCTGACTGCAGCAGGTTGCTGTGATGGAGGTAGCATCTGTCATTTGCAGATTCTGTAGGAGACAATGCTAAGAGGTGCCTAGGGAGTGATCCGAGATTCAGAATTGCATGTCTTTGCTGTCTCGCCCATGTGAAACACAAACCCTGTGGAGCGAAAGAAAGAACAAAGAGTGACAGAAATGAAACATTATGAATGCCTGTAGAAACCTCAAGGTCCCAACCTACTCTGTCTCAGGAACAGGAGCAAGTAGCACAAGAGGGAGTATAGTATTTGCCAATTTACCATATTCGATTTCAGGTAAAACAAAAAAGACTTTGTAAAGGTAAATCTGTCATCTCGTAACTTGATTGTAATGGATTTGTCTGCTTCATTTTCATTGCTTCATACCGGACAGCCCAATTAGTGAGTAGATTTCTAATCAAAGGCATGCATTTACTGCTGCGTATAGTGTTATTTGACAGAATTCTCCAGCTAAAGAGATCAAGAGAAAAGTGAAGTAACTGCTGCTGAAGGAAAATACTCTTTGAATGGAGGGTTTTCAGATAAAAACAGTTTCCCAAAAAGCACATTAGAAAGATTTAGCTAGACTTAGAACTAATTTATAATATAACTGAATTCAACCCATATATTCATGGAGAAGTCATATTTTCTAGCCCGAGGTGTAGTGGTGGGTACATGTTGAATAGAGTAGAGTACATGAAAAACAATGTTATTTAACAATATATTTTTTGTGCAAAATAACAAAATTAACAGAGTAAAATATATTTCTTAGATCTATCTTGTTTAAGTTCAATGAATAAAAATATTTTTAACATGACTCTGTCTGGCTTAGCTTAAAGATAAAATAAATCTTTCTTTAATCAAATTCAGTTCTTATAATATTGTATGAAATAATAGAAAACAACAGAAAGCAGAACATTCTTGTAATAGTGCATAGTTAGTGCAATAAGAAGAGTGCAAACAGAAAGTGTGTGGAAGAGAGAGAGATGGGGAGGGAGGGGTACATCGCAGTACTTACAGGGAACTCTCTCTTCCTGCTCATATGAATGATTCTCCACCAGTCTGACCTTTCATCCCTGTTTGATTGAGTAAATTAGTTTGACTTTTTTTGTATGCAATGAGTTTTCACACGTTTTACTACATGCAAACCTTTAGTAAATCTGGCCCTTTGTGTGTGCCTCAATGTCATGACTATACAACTGTAACGAATAATAATAATTAAAAAACAAGATTGAACTCAAAACCTCACTGTTACATAATGTAGAATTAGCATATTTCTTCCATTTTGTATTTTGTCTGATCTCGAGCTGCAGCAGTAGTTGCTTGTCTTTCAGAGTTTCAGTAAAACTCTGAGACATTTCATAACTGAGAGTGATATTGAGCTCACTTCTAATGAAGACAAAGGATACACCAGCCTGGATGTTGAGGGGTCAGCTGACTGACCTCTCTGCTGTTCCCACTCAACTGCTCCAA
The DNA here is from genome assembly GCA_029814645.1 of Fowleria isostigma. NCBI lineage: Eukaryota > Metazoa > Chordata > Actinopteri > Kurtiformes > Apogonidae > Fowleria > Fowleria isostigma. The sequence continues at coordinate 22,502,722 of JAPTGZ010000005.1, read as the reverse complement.
GTGTCCCACTCCAACACCCAAAAACTGGTGTCATCCAGCTTACCCATGCTGGTTTGTTGTTTACTCTTGTTTTCCGGTATCTTGCTTGCAAGGAACAGTACCTCGACCAATGAGATGAGTCCAGTTCTGTATCGTCATGTTGTGTATGTGTGCGCTGTCAGCTCATTAGTTACAGAGCAAGAGAGGGGTGGGACTAAATTTACCATATATTTTGATTTAAAGCGGCCTGTCTGTCATTAATTCCACTGACATTTTAAAGACTGTTTTTGATTCTCATTGTAATACAGGACAAAGTGTGTCCCTTTACGGGATGCATACTTTTGATTCTAAATACGGTACGATTCCATTTTTCAAGGGACAACTGGCAACCCCAATGTTGACTACTGCGCCAAAAATGACCACAGATAATCACATAATTCAAAGCATTTACTACAACATCTATGGTCTTTAACCCTTTCATGCATGAATTATGAGAACCTTGATCAAGATTTTTTTTTTTGAGTGTTTTTATTCCTCTTTAGGCATAAAAAAAAAACCCCAATGCAATCAAGTTTTGTTTTTTTTGTTTTTTTTTATCATAGCTACAAAAACATCCTCTCAGCTACACCATTCATTTAATTCTTGAAGCAAAGAAACATGTACGATATTTAAAACCCAATTTCAGAAGGTGATATGCAAACAATGAAATAAATTATTTTAAATGCTGCTAATCAGATATTTTCTTACATTTTAACATATTCTAATACTAGTTATTACTCACTTCATGGAGATTATATGCAAAATAAACTTTTTCTTTATCGGAAAAAACCTGCTAATTACAGTCTAATAACAAATAATTCATACTAACACATGTGACTGCAGATTAGGTTTATCAAGAATAGCAAAGTTAATGTAATGGTATGAATGTCAATGTATGGGATGATGCTAAGTGCCCACTATGTTGGCTGATGTGAAACTAAAACAACAAAATCCATAAATATACAAGAAAACAGCTAGAGAATAAGTGTCCACTGTAGTGACCACTATGCATGAAAGGGTTAAGAAAAAGCCCAGTCCAAAGACAATAATAAACTACTGTCATTGCACCTACAAAAACACTATTAAAGCTATACCGTACAATCTGGTATTTCTACACTTTGCTTATCTAATCTTAAAATGCTCCTAATTAATATGTGGCAAACTAAAATGTAAAAAGAATCCACCAGGTTTTGAAACTTAAAAATGTTTAATTCTCATTTATTTCAGATAAAAATCAGACCAATCTTTTTATTCAATCCAAATAAAATGATTGATTGAGCTTCCTGCCTGTCTGTCACCCATTACCACGTCCTGCATCAGTTACCAATTCCCCAAAAGAATTGCAAACCCAGAGCATTACTTCAGAAGATGTTTTGGGGTTCATACTGGCTCCTGCTGCTGATGTGACTGTGCTGAAGTCATGAGGCCTTGTGCTGCAGAAGTGAAATTGGCCTCAAACTCCTGGAGAAGTGAAAGAAATCCCAGAGCTGAACACTTAGTTATGATTAGCTAAAGGTTAGCTAGATAACACCTAGAGCTAACACTAGCTAGCTTGTTTCAGTGGACCTCTGCAAACCCATTATAACATCTTTTCAAAACTAACTTAAATCCATTTCCCTTCTTAATAAACAACAGTGTAAAGAAACAGACTTATTTGTGGTTTGGGAGCTCCAGGTGAATTTCTAGATGAAATTTTGAGATAGCTCTTATATTCAAGGATCTAGTAAGTCCAGCGGGGTCCAACCAACTGAGCCAAGTATCATTTTCAATATGCAAATAATATGCAAATTCCCCGTCCTAGTCCCACCCCTCAAACCCTTCCCTCCACACCAAAAAGGTGACAGAAAGTTGAAACTGAAAAACCAGAGTACTGAGCAAAAAAACTGTGATCAAAAAAGAAAAAACGTCATTGAAATAATAGTGTCATCGATAAAACAGTGACATCCAATAAAAAATAGTATACTTTTCACTCAAAAACACATCAGAATGCAAAAAAAATTAAAATCAGTCGTAAGCCTTCTAGATCCACAAAACATATGTGGACTGGATTGGCAAACTCCTATGACCCCTCCAGCACCCTAGCAAGGATATAGAGCTGGTCCAGTGTGGTTTTTGTCCAGGACGAAAACCACACTGCTCCTCCTTAATCTGAGGTTCAACCACTGACCAGACCCTCCTCTACAGTACCCTGGTGTAGACCTTATTGGGGAGGCTGAGGAGTGTGATCCCCCTTTAGTTGGAACACACCCTCTGGTCCCCCTTTTTAAAGATGGGGACAACCACCCCGGTCTGCCACTCCAAAGGCACTGCTCCTGATGACCACACAATGTTGTAGAGGTGTGTCAGCCAAGACAGCCCTACAACATCCAGAGCCTTGAGATACCCGGGGTAGATCTCATCAACTCCCTGGGCTCCTCTGCCATGGACTAGTTTTACTACTTCCGTGACTTCTGCCCCAGAGATTGGTCCCTTTGTCCCCGGGTGTCTTGGCTCCATTTCCTCACCAGAAAACATGTTGGTGGGATTGAGGAGCTGCTCAAAGTATTCCTTCCACTGCCCGACTATATCCTCACTTGAGGTCAACAGATCCCCACCCCCTTCTACACAGTGTGGGTGAGTTGCTGCCTCCCCCCCCTGAGGCACCAAACGGTTTGCCAGAATCTCTTTGGAGCCAATCGGTAGTCTTTCTCTATGGTCTAACCGAACTCTTCCCATGGCTGAATTTTTGTTTTGGTGACCACCACAGGCACACAGTGGTTGGCCCGCTGGTACTGGTTGTTAGTACTCTGCATCTGGGTCTTCTGAACCATTCTTCGTCTGACCCTTTGCCAAGGACCAATCTGCCATGGGAGACCCTATCAGGAGAAAATGTCCCCAACAACATAGCTCCTAGGGTCATTAGGGCTCTCAAACTCCTCCACCATGGTAAGGTGAAGGTTCAAGGGGGAGTGAAATTTCATATTTAATATCAAACATTAAAGTCACCGTTTTGGCTCCATACTGATGACAGCAGAGTTAATGCACAGTATTATATCCATTAGTCTATTTAGCTTATGAATATTGTGGTTTTAAATAGGGACATTATTTATTCATGCAAACACCCCAACACAAATATTAACAAGGGAAATTCTGCTCCAAAATTTGTTTTGACCATATATTTTGGCTTTTGTTTGAGAAAGAGAGAACAGTTTCAACCTGATTATGACTGCATCAGAGGTAAAGTGGAGAGAAAGTGGTGTCATGTAATGTGCAAATGCAGCAGAAAGAACTCCAGCCTGGTATGAGAGTCTGTATCTCATATGTGGAGCAGACAGTACAGAGTGGAAATGCACAGAGCGAATCCTTTTCTCCATCTCCCTCCCTGAGGAGCAGAATATGCTCACAAAAAAACAAAAAAGAAGAGAAAACATTCAAACAAATGAAAACAAGCAAACAAATGGAATGGAAGAGCAATTTCAATATTTGCATGGGTGAGAGCACTTTGCATGTCAAAATTTTAATGTCTGTGGAAGTTTGCAACTGAGGTGACAAGAACTGATTTCTAAGATTTCCTCATAGTGCATGTTGTGAATGTTAAAAGGTTTAAACTCCATTGAAACCCCATTGACTGAGCATACCTTGTTTCTGCTGTGAACACTTGGCAGTCTGTCATTAGGAGGATTTGGGAGTTGAAGAGGTGTCTTTTTGTAAAAATCCATCCATTCACACAAAAATTAATTCAGGATTTATGTTGTCTTTTCAAATATCATCTGTTTTTAGACACAGGGCATCATTAACATACGACATTAGTATTCAGATCTACAAACAGTTTACTATTAGTCTGCCTTTCTGTTTATCTTTGAATAGATGGATGGATTTAACATTTGAAATATTATATATATATATGTATACATATATATATATATATATATATATGTACACACACACACACATATATATATATACAATATTGATGTGGGACTAATCTAAATGTATGGTATGTAAAGATGGATCTGGAAGAATTGAGTGCATGATCCCAAAAAAAAAAAATCTGAAGGCAGACTTTAATGTCACTGAGTTACTAGGAAAACAAAAAAAATATTTATTTGATATTGAACATTCTGCATTCCCTTCTGTTCTACCAAACATATAAGAAGAAACAAATACAACCAACCATAGATAATTGATTTTATTTTAATCACCATTTAATACGTAGAGAATTGATTTCATTTAAAACATTTTTACAAAAATTTTGAGCATGTACACACACACATACACACACACACACACACACACACACACACATTGACGCACAATCAAAGATTGGAATAAAAGGCACAAAGACAGTTCAAGAAACTCAGGGACATGCATACAAATGAGCACATACACAGAAAAAGCTGAGCAGATTGACAGCCCAATAAACAGCTAGCCAGAAGCTAGCTGCGGTGTAGCCCAAGTGATGCAGCTTGTACTCTCTTCCTGTTCACCAGAGCGGAGAGGCTGCAAACAGAAAGGGAAGCCGTGGACTGTGGCTTTTGTTATGGCTGCCAGGTACCAGCTCACTGTTGCGGGAAGATGATAAAGCTCTTTTCTATGGGGCGCACACCAGGTCACCAAATCAATCCTCAGGAGTGCATGAAGGAGATACTGCTTGCAGTGTCACATGACTAAACTTGCACTGTAGCAAAAAAAAAAAAAAAGTAATTAAAAATCATACGGTTTATTATTACAATCTGAAGTGGAACACAGTTCTCTTCATGGATACAAGGAGATTGGTTTATTTTCATATACATCCCCCTCTGGCAGAGAAACTCTTAGTGAACACTCAGTTGTAACTCTTTGTTTCTTTATTTGTTTCTTTTTTTTTTTGCAGATGCGAAAAAGCAAAAGAAAGAAGGCAAGAAGCGAGAGCGCACCCAAATGGACTAATGCTGCTGTTTGAAGAAGAGGGTGGAAAGACAACACCTCCTGCCCTATTTCAACATGGTTCCTCTTTGTATGTCCTGTAGGTTTGCAATAGGAGCCTAGAGCTTTGACAAAACCAGTGGAAATATGACTTGTAGTGACAATGTGTTATACTTTCTCTTCTCTCTAGAACCTGATAAGAATGTATGTATCTTGTATGTTCTGATAGGAGCTATTATCCTCAGCAGTACACATAGTGAATACAAAGACATGTGTTTACTAGTATTCTTGTCTAATGATGTCATTTCTAGGATTATTGTCTGAACAACAAATTGGATAGGATTTGTCTCACAGCTGCATTGCTAACTCTAATTTAGTAAAATCTTTGGTCCATAGCCTGATTTAATGAAGCCGTTTGCTAAAAGTGAAGCTCTAAACATCTTCACTTAATTAATCTGAGTAAAAATAAGTCCTGCATTTGCAATTTTTTTAGCTGAAGTTGAAGCCAACTCTTTCTTGCATCCCTCTAAAGTATAAGGTTTTTGTCTTTATTTCTGGTAACAGTAAACATAGCCTAGCTCTGTCTGGAGGTTGCATGGAATAGCTACTTTATATGCTCACACACCGTAAGTGTTCATTTTCCTCCTGCTGCTCTCTTGTACCTCAGTTCTTCCCCACTGATTTTTACTCTCCAGCTACTGGCTGTAAAATATTAAAGTCTGAACTATTGTAGTCCACAGTTGGAGTTAACGTTACCTTTCTTATTATTTTTCCCAAAAAAATTTAAATGTATACAGTCAAAAAAAATTAAAAGGTAGAAAAGTTCCCCATATTGTTTGTTTTTCATTCTTTGCAATAATACAGCAAAAGATCATGTCAAACACATTTCATATATTTTATTTGAATTTCATTCGGAGAGATTATGGCACAATGTAACCACTTGATGCAGTTCATTTTATGGTGTCATAGGTGGTCAGTGATAGTAACACTCAGATTCTTTGTCCAGAACAAATAATCAATCAAGAATGCATCATAAAAGAAATCAATACCATTGTTACTGTACAGGAAGAGTCATGGGGGGAATGGGGGGGGGAGAATAACTGAGGGATCTTCAAGGGAAAACATTCAGATAGTAGCTATTAAACACGTGTATGTACAGTTCAAAGGGTTCGCATCCGAATCACATATAATGGATATCATATTGTTATATACAATGCAAACAATAGACTTGTTAAATTCATTTTTCCTATTGCAAGAGAAGCCACAAGCCACAGTGAGTGAATACACAATGAACATCTACATACATAAGCAAATGAAAAATGAACATTTGTATGTACATTAAACAACTGTAGCAGGCTACGGATTTTATTTCATTTTTTTTACTTTTGTTTGCTGTTTTTGTCAGAAATTGCCCATAATGAAGTTCAATTTGGGTCAACAAACATCAACACTTTGGCTGCACCACAAAAACACCTTTCGTCAGGATGTTAGAATTGCAAAAGTTATCAAGTGCGCTTGGTAAGGTGACAAGCAACCAAGCGTCTTCCCAAGGTGAGTGTGAAACCTCATAAAGTTACAGGTGAAATCAAAATGAAGGCCCTGCCTCTGGGCCTTTGGGTCACACTGAAACTAGTTTTAGCCTTTGTCCTCATCCAGGTTTCCAGGTTTGCTCATTTTCCTTTCTGGCTGAAAAAGTCACTCTTCAAATCCCCTGGAACGTTCCATTAAAGATTAAAAGTTTGGATCCAGTCGCTCATTTTGCAAGGCATGAATCCATTTCTTAGCAGATCATGCATGCAGAAATGCACATATATATTTATACTTCCTACTTTCACAATTTTAATTATATCCATATCTCTATATGCTCAATAAACCCTTTTTTTTACATTTCAGATCAAAGGAAAAAAAACTCTAGCTGTACACTGAATATATTCTAATTTATAATACTACATCTGTACTTTGTACAATGATAAAGCAAACAAGTTTATAAAATGTGATAGAAAATGTACAATATAATGTATTTATATGTATTCGAGTATCACACAAAGCTGTGTCTGAGTGAGTCTTTGGAAGCCTGTTGCTATTGAAAGAGTGTTTGGAAAAAGGGGTGATCACAGAGAAATAGACAATCACACTGTGTGCATCTTCCCTGATGTATGCCATGATATTATATCCAATCTGATGTCTTCATGCTGAGGATGCCTTAAAAAAAATAACACGGCACCACACACCAAGTTGCATGCACATACACACTCATACAAATGACAGCACTGATCCTGATATCATGACATACAGAGTTTTCACGGATGAAGTGCAATTTCCAGTATGACAAGTATGAATGCACACACACACACACACACACACACACACACACACACACACACACACACACACACACACACACACACACA
>JAPTGZ010000005.1:22464291-22487608 GCA_029814645.1 Fowleria isostigma | reverse complement strand
GCTGGGATAGGCTCCATGCGACCCCTGTGACCCTAGTGAGGATAAAGCGGGTATGGAAAATGAATGAATGAATGAATATATAAAGTGTTGCCACTACTGTTGTATATTGTATCAACTTTTACTGATACATTTTTTAACCACAAAATGATTGCAATAACTTCTTGGCCTCAATTACTGTCTTTGTACATTTTCCTTTTTTTAATGCACCAACACACTCTTGCATTTACATTGGCCTCTTTAAAAACAGTCATCATTTAATTGGTATACACTTCTTAAAATATGCTATGTTATGTATGTTCTCTGGAAGAGAGGTGAAAATATAATTATACATGACACAGTCCATATTAACCAAAGTTCAATAAAAAAAAAAAAAAAAAAAACTTTAAAGGAATTACTGACAAAATTGGAACTGACATTTTATCTTCAAAGGTCCATTTCTAACTTGCACTTAAAAATTCTCTTCATGCAGCACTATAAAATTCTTTTGATCCCCAAGTGACCCACTAGTTCTTGCTTTTAACCTTAAACATTGGCTTGTATTGCAGACGTTACTTTGATTTATATACTGCTCACTTCTGTTTTTTTATAGGCCTTTGATTAATATGGTGTGTAGTAATGTGGTCTGCCTGGTTTGTGTCTTGTGCGGGGCCACAACTCCTGAAGCAGCCTCTGGACTGTAGGTTGGATTATATGGCACACTTGGTAGCTTTTCCAAGTCTTACATGCTCAATATAATCAGGAAATCCATATTTTCCTCCATGTTCTTTTCATAAAGGATCAAAAACAAATCAAATTTGCTTATGTATCACAGGTAATCTAAATTATTTGATTTCAACTTAATAGTGTCAATAGATAAAAAAAAAAAAAATTGATGTGAAAAGTATCCATGAATGGCCAAAGTTAGAAAAGTATTATACGTGGCACACCACTGTGGCTGGAGACCTGCCTTGTCCAAGACTTCAGCCATTTCAGCTTAAGGTCTTTAAACAGTTACACAGCTGCTGAGTAACTAGTGAACATTCACTTATCTGCTGTGCCAGAAATCCCTAATCATTGCATTAGGCATGGAGCTAAGCTGGCCTAATCCCCATAAAATGTTTAAGTTTGCCGATTTATATTCAAAAACACCAACAATACAAATGGGACACACTTGTGGTTCGCTTGAGACAAGTGGATTAGCTAAGTAAAGTGGATCAGTAGAGATGGTCATAACACAGTGGAGGCAGTTAAGTCCACTAGCTGCCCTTTGTCCACCTCCAGCTGCCATAAGCTTCGTCCCACACCTGACATCTCTGCCATGACACACTGAAAGCTGAGCCCCTGATAGAGTCATCTAAAGATGTGCAAATCCTTTTTAGCTCAAATGTGGACAGTCGTGATTTTACTGCAAAGATTTCAGAAGAGAGCAGACTTGGTTTAAAGCTTTCCAGTGAGTCATATTTGCATCAACCTTCTGCAGAGAGGGAATACCAACGCCACCTTATTTTACCCATCAAAGCTTAGTTTTGCATATTGAATATCTACCTAAATACCTTTATCTTATCTGAGAAACAGCAAGCAACGATGGAACGTCACTGAAGAGACAAAAGGCATTTTTTCTTCATTGTTTGACTGGTAGGAGAAGCACTGGCATCCCAACCTGCTAAGCATGAGTGCTGCTGCTGTTGCCTGGGGAGAACAGCAGTGACAATCCTGCATAGCTATTAATCATAAAGCTGAGCTGCAATTCTCAGTGCCACTGCTGAAGTCAGTCGTACTGCATTGAGCTGCCAGTCAAAATATTGATTGACAGGTCTGTATTTATTGAGATGTATAATGTTGAATTTTTCTTTCACACTTTATAATTGATGAACATTAACACACCCAGTGTATTTGAAGTATGACAAATCAGGGGATATAGCTGAATGTTTTAACAGAGTTTTGTCATGTGTTTAATGTATGTCACATTTGCAAGCCAGAATTTCCTCATTTTATCTAGTGTATGAGGATAAAAACATGTCAGTTACTACCATAGAAGGACATGAATAAATGATCTTGAGAAGTGTTCAGACTTAGATATTCCTAGAGCTGGCTCACTAGAGCTGAAAATTGCTTATGCCCTCTGGGAACTAAAAAGGACCAACCTCACCCTTTCTTCACCACTTCTGTCCTCATTTGCTCTTTTTTATTTGACTCCAGGCTAACATGACAACTGAGTAAACCTAAATGATAATTCTGAAATAAAAAAACAACAGCTGCACTTTTGCTTAAATGACAATAAGTTTTCTGCCTTTTATTTGAAGCTATATCACCACTTATGCAGGTCACTGCTTCCCCTGGGGACAGGCAACAGGTGTTGCTTCTTTGTTCTTGTAGCTTCAAGCATAAATATAAGGAACATTATTTCCAAATGTGGCAGCTGTGTAGTTGCATTTTAACCAATGCATTTGGCTGCCTCCCTCGTGTCCACATTCCCATTCCCCATCTCTGTGCACTGATCCAAGCTAAAGCTCAGGGCACTTGCCCCCTGCTTTCAATGATTACATGAATTTTCTTTGCTGGCCTTCTCCATGAGAGTGTGCAGGGTTAGGCCTTCATTTGTTAGTTCTTTGTACAGAAGCATGAATGGAATGCAAAATCTATCATTGGTTCATAAACCATATGTCCACAGGAGGTTCAGGTCCATTCAGCACTTTTCTCTGTGGTATTACAGTTCATGGATATAAGCAAGTTTAAATGAAAAAAATCCCTTCTTCACTTTTTCATTATATGCTTAGGCCTGGGCTTCCACAGTAAAAAAAAAATAAAAAAATTAAAAAGCACACATCAGTTTTTGGCAGATGTTTAAGAGGTGGTGCAAGCAGTGACAGTTTAAGTATAATAGGGAAATGTTTGGACCGTATGGAAAAATGCAACATGAGAGCCATTTTCTTCACTTATGCACTGTACAGCTTTTCCATACACTCTGTGGTTAAATTCCTGTTTAGTCAAATGTTGGCTCCTTTTCACTGTGTTTAGCTACTCTTCAGTGGATCTGTCATCTAGGCAGCATAACTGAGAAACAGAAATATTTGGAAAAAAAAAAGAAAAGAAAAAAATGCATGGCAGGAAATGAAATTTGTTCCGATAACCATCAAACCAGCACTCTCTCTCGCTGTTCTGATGAAACATGCTCGCATAACCATCTGAATTTTGAGGTGGTGAAATATAATTATGAATTTGCATTCATTTCCTAGAGCCCTTTCCACCATCTCAAGGGTATCAGACTGTGAGGAATGGATTGTGGCAGATGCCGTAGAGGTTCAGTGTAAATATTTATACAGACAATGATCAAGCCTATCTATCCATCTATCCATTTTAGTTACTTTAGAGTGTAGGCCATGGGGGCTAAAGCGTTTAACCCTCTCAGCCTTCTCTTCCAGATGTGTCATTTTGCTTGTCTTGATGCTGAGGATTTGTCAGACCATAAAAGGTTTGTACCCAGATGTGTCCTTGCAAACTCTGTCCTTATGCAATCCAAATCTGTAAAGAGACCCTGGGGAATACTTCCACTAGAATACTTCCACTGTAATGAAAGGAATAATGATTGAGTTCATAAACTTCACATAAAGATGGACACAGTGAGCTCCCCAAAAATGAAGCCAAACATCCCTAACTCTGCCTAATGATTGGCTGCCATACAGATCATAAATTCGATCTCTGCATTGTTAGTCAAAGGGATTTTGGCCAAACTAAAGGCTCAGTCTAATTTTTTTTTTTTTTTTTCCCAAGGGGATTTCTGTCTTTTTAAGTAGATGTATTGTTTTTGTTAATTGCACGTTAACTGTTTTTTATGATGTATTTGGTTTAAATCAGCTATTCAATTATAATAAAAGTGGCGACTCATAGCTGTAATGACCAATGGCAGTCTCAAGAATCTGTCACACAGGTGTGAGGAAACACACCATCTACCAGGTGGATGTAATCTCCCCTCGTCTCTATGGTTATACAAGGAGAGGTTACCCTTCAGGAGTTTCTGGATGAAAGAATTCTTTTACAAGAGCTAGAGAAAGTCCAATGCGGCAGTATAAAGAAAAAAAAAAAAGTCCAAAGGTGGAATACTGTTGTGGATGAATGGGTTATATGCAAGATTTAAGTAAGTCCACACAATTCTACAATGAGGTTTTCCATCATGTTCTCCATTGGTCTGCTTGTGACTATTACATTTAACTAACTAGGTTTAACAAAAAGTTATTTGGGTTAAGGTAGACTGATTCCAAAGCACCCTTTCATGTTGGACCATTCCATTTGGTGTACTAAAATACTTTACTCACATGCACCAAGGAATTTCATTCTGTATCCTTCCCAAGTAAAAAGGGTTCTTTTTTAATTTCATTTTAAATAACTTCTTTATTTCCAGATAGACCTCTTTGAGGACATCTCTGTGATTGTTATATGAATTATTTCCCTTGGTACAACATCTTCCCATTCATAAAAGAGATGGTGGTGCGGTAGATAGCACTGTTGCCTCACAGCAAAAAGGTCCTGGGTTTGACTCCAATCAGGGGCGTTTCTGTGTGGAGTTTGCATGTTTGTGTAGATTCTCTGTGGGCATACCATCCAAAGACCTGCATTGGTCAATCTAAAATAAAATACAGTATATTTGTCCTGCGATGAACTGGCAATATGTCCAAAGTGAACCCTGCCTTTGCCCGTAGGTAGCAGGGATAGGCTCCAGCAAAAGTGTTAGTGTACTGTTTTTCATTAAAGCAAGCTTTTTTTTGTGGGTATATGTTACATGTGTAGTTTCTGTGTATTTCTACTCCAATAATCTTCCTGTATAATCCACCAGGTGTAGTTTATGTTAACAATCTACAAGTCTACTTGTCTCTTTTTGTACATATCTTTTCCTATGCGTATTCTTTATGTACAATTCTGGAGATATAACTCTATACACAGATTCTTCCTGTATGGATCTTGTGCAGACTTGTACACATAGCATGCTCTTCTTTTCTTTGTTTCTTTCCTTTTTTAATTTTTTTGTCAATCCTTCTATGTGTGACTGTACACATGTATAAAATGTATATGAACAGTATTGATTATTGTGCACGTACAGTGGTCCCTCGCTATATCATGGTTCACTATTCGCGGTCTCGCTGTTTCGCACAATTTTTTAGTGCAATTTTGCATGATTTTTTTTTTTTTTTTACAGCGTATGAACACGCATTGTGTTCTGCATCCTGATTGTCAATCAATCTCCTCTGTGCCATGTCTCCTGGGTCTGTTTCACAAAGCAGGTTCAACAAACTCTAACCCTGCATTCTGAGTTGATCTACTCTGAGATAGAAACTCTGAGTTTTCGGTTCCAGGACAACTGATTTGACTTGGTTTGATTAACTTCGTGTAGTTTTACCTGGAGTTAAGCGCGTGCACTACCACTTAAAAATGACCACATCAATGGAGCTCCAATTCAACGAGTCATCATGGCAACAGGGAAGAGGAAGGCTGCATTTTTCACCCTGCTAGAACTGGAAATTTGAATGCGCTTGTACAGTGAATTTGAACATGTTTTTAGAAAACAGTGCAACACCAAAGTAACTGCAAGAGAAGGAGACAGTGTGGAAGAACACTGCTGCTCGGGTAAATACGTAAGTTTAAATGTAGTCCTTTGAAACACAATAATATTACAGGTTAATGATGAATGAGGTACACTTTTCTGACTGCCCTGCATATAGTTACTCAAGTGTCTGCACCTCCGATATTATACAAAAAAACTGACATTTACCCTGAAATGAGGGAAACTCTGAGGGAAACTCAGGGTTAACAGAGTCAGAGTTTAACTAAACTTACTTTGTGAAACGGACCTGGACATACTAAAGGAAGGTTGAAGTTACCCGGCTGTAGGCGCCATTACGGAATAAATGAATCTTCGGTTCATTACATAAAGAAGGAGGAAAAGAACATAAGGACGACAGCAGCAATACATTGTAACAAGGATACAACTGTCCACAACACTACAGCGGAAACACCAGGATGAAGATGCACAATCAGGGGAACTGTGAAATACATGAGTCACTATTATTAATTTAATATGTAGAACCTTGTAGGTTGACCCTTAAAATTAAATTTGTTACTTCTAAAAACCATCATAGTTATTTATAGGAAAACGTTTATATTTTTATTTCTTGAATGTTTGGGCCTGAAATTAGGTTTTGATCTTTGGTTTCATTCTATAATACTGTACTTATTTTTTTAAATCTATGAAGGTTTGAACCTTACAAGAGAGAAATGTAAGAAAATGTTAATGCCTGACTGAGAAAAGTATGTAAACTGTTTGGTGAGGGGTTTTACAGCCTTAAAACATATAATAATTGTAAAAAATAAAGCTGACTCTACATTGCGGATTTCACTTATTGCAGGTTATTTTTAGAACGTAAGCCCCGCGATAAACGAGGGACCACTGTATATTAATTGCCACTGTACATTAAGTGTATAAGCTTGAAATAAACAAAACTAAACTAAACTAAAGCTTCAAACATGAAATTTTACAGCTCATCACAGCTGCTTGGAGATTTGCCTTCTTCCCACCTTGGCAAAGTTTAAAATGTCAGATGTCCTGATATCAAATCCTTAGGTCTTGAAACAGAATACCCTATGAAGATTGTGGTTCACGGAAAAGAGTGTGGAAGACATTGTGGAAATCTCAAGTAAAAGTTACACAATAGCATTCCACTACTTCAGCTGACAGGATAGACAGCATTTTGGTTGGATGAATCCCAAAATCAGCTGGGTGTCAGACAGCTATTTCAATCTATTCTCCTGCCTTCCCACCTGAACTGCATGGTGAAATTGTCAGGTTTTAATAGAGATTCCTGTCTTTGAATGTAATGATTTATTTAGCTGAGATTCAGTCATTTAAGGTTCATGGCTTGCTTCTCCATGTGCAAATGTTCCATCAAAACAACTTCTCTGTGAGACTACTTTGCAAAGACACTGTTGCTATGATCTGTGCTTAGCGTCTGCATGCTTAAAATGGTCCACAAAAGTCTCAGAACCACCTTTAGGGTTTGTTATGCATAAATATCAGAAAAAAAAAAGCAAAAACTTAATATTATAGAAGTTACATGGGATAATCTGGACAGAGAAAAGAATAAGAGGCAGCTGTATTGTAAGAAAAAACTGAGGGGTGTTTTGAGGGAAGCATGATATACTATACCATCAAATTATTTAAGAAAACATGTTAAATCCACATGGCTGTTTTGTCACTAACATAAATCACTAGGGAATGTAACGATAGCCAACAAGGTATGAATTGGGGTTGTTCTGTTGACAAACATAACAGTGAAAGACACAGATTACAGCGTTCAAAACAAACCTCAGTGGGCTACTAGCCTGATATCAGTCGTACTGCAATCAGCTGTTCTTACTCGCCCCAGTTTACTTAGAACATGTAACAAAATAAGAAGTGAAAAGTCAGTCTTCTAATTTAATATACTGATAAACAAGTGTGCCCGCAGATGTGAATTCTGAGGTACGCACGGGAGGGGGAGGGTTGGAGGAGAATGAATGAGGTACGCATGGATAATTGAAGCTGCACAGCACTCGTGAACCCTCGAGAACAAGCACTGTGCGTTCCAGTACTCCGGAGGCGTGACTTCGGGGGGGAAGTCTGAAGAAAGGGGTTTGGACTTTTGAATTGTGTATTTTCAAAATGTAGCTTACTCAAACCATTTTTCCAGGATCTCCTACCCTACCTTTATTACTCTGCATGGATTTCCTGCATTATTGTGTTTTATATTTGATGAAAAGATGCTCATCCCAACCCTGAAAAACTACAAACCTAAAGGCAGCCTTAGACTCTGCACAGTACTGTATGAGATAAACACTGACTAGACAAACAGCAGAGTTTTTTTTTTTTTTTTCTCTTTCTCGAATGGCGGTGGAAGGTGTGACAATCTGCAGCGCTGGCACAGTGCTAACAAAGTGTGGAGATAGACCTGGTTATGTGTATCTCGCATTTCACACAAGAGGATCCAATTACGTGAGGACTCTCCTTTACAGATGTGACAAAGCCTCTCAAACCCAGACCTCTTCGGCAGTGCTTACGTTAAGTGGACATGAGATGTTAATTGAGAGTTAACAAGCAGGAAATGGCATTCAAGCGGGTTAAAAACAAGCTGTGATCACCTGCAAACAGTCAACCACCCAGAGATTCTCCTGAGAACCTGTAGGTGGTCATGTGTCTCAGTGTTCCAGAGTGTGGAGGATGAGCTTGAAATGTGCACAAGAGAATTAGCACTCATTTGCATTTGCACATTTTGATCAAAATACAAACACAATGGCTTATGAATCCGGGTCCATAACAGATTTTTTTTTTCATCTATTATATTTGACTGTTGGACACTTGACTGAATCAAAGCCAAGCTCCAGTGCTTTGTATGGTCTGATGAATTGTCTGAGTCTTGACAGCAAGCTGCTCACAATTCATTTACTCTGACCTTTAGATGTGACTTCATATAAAATATATTTATCCTGATTTACCACAAATTATCTTATCATTGCAGGAAAGTCATTTTAAGGTGCCCTCTATCCTGAACCCCCCCGCCCCCCATCCCGTTGTCACCTCATCAGAGATCAGCCTATTGATATTCAAGCTATTTGGTTATATCAGCCTCCACCCACTCTGTGAAAAATGACAATGCCACATATGACCTCTGCAGTTCTGCCAGGCATCCCTGCCCACAACACTAATTCACTGTAAAACTGCCATATTCAACCCAAATTTTTGCTCAAGCTCAAGGCATACATTTTCAACAGGAAATTACATGGAACCATAGGTTAGCCTTCTGTTGGGCATAGATTAACATAATCTATGCGAGTCAAGTTAATTTATTTTGAACAGATGCAGGTCAATGGAAAGATCTTATACAGTTATAACCGTAGTTGACACTTCAGAAGCTACACTGTCTGGAACATATCATGAGCCTTCCTTCTGGGATGCAGAAGTACTGGAGCTCAGCCAGTAATGAATGAACAAAGTCCTCAAGCAAGCTGGGAAGGTAAGGGAGGCGAGTCAATTTTCTCCTGTCACACAGAGTGATCCTGGAGAAGCTGTGACTTGACAAACACTGTTACGCTACCCACTCAAATGCACACTATCTCACTTCTCAGTACACATTAAGCAATTTATATCATACAAATTATTTAACTACTACCGTGTGTGCCCTGTTGATCCAGCTTTAATCAGGAGATTTGCATATTTCTAATCATAATTGCTTCTCTAGTATAAAAGTGGTTATGTGACTTATCTCACCTTGTACAATTCAATTTTTCTAAATCTCAAGTGTTTTAATGTCTTATTATACTCTATGTAACATCAACTATGCTTCAACAATCAGCACAGATCAGTTTTGTATCAGCAACCTTAATCTAAAACCACTTTTCAGTGTGTTTCAGCATGTGCCCTATATTTACATTCTAATAGAGATCAGGAAACACATGAATTTGTAAAACATGGAATCAGTCCCAGGAGCATCTATTAGCTAATATTTGACTAGGCCCTACTTTTATTATCAGCTAATAGCATCATGAACAACAAACTGTAGACTTAAAGCTACAGGAGCCAAAATCAGGGGGAAAACGCTAGAATCAGAAATACACACCTTACTTTTACAGCTCTCTTTTTTCCATCCAAATGACTAAACGGAAATATAGACAGTTTCATGCTGTGATGGAAAACTGAAACCACTTTTACGACCATGTGGGGACATTAGCACTATTCAGACTGGATTAGTTTTATGTAGGCATGTGAGGTAACACCATTTTACCACAGGACATCGGTAATATCAATGGCTGATTTACACAGGATAAGAAATGTCAGTAAAATTACTACAAGTGGGAGGGGTCAATCCATTCATGCACTGCCAGCCCCCCTGTCATCATGTGCATATAATGTAGCTTCCTGTTATCACTGCCAAGAACATTGATAATGTCCATTAATTGGATGATTAAGCTAACATTTGTTTTATTAGCCATATAGCCCTGCTACATTGCTTCTCTTACCTATAGCAATCAGAAGTCCTGTGCCTCTTAAACGTACTTTAGTCCTTCTTTTGTGTCTGAATCCTGTTTGTCATACACCGATTCTGACAGTACACGACACAGATGCACTTGTCCAACTGCCTTCTGATAAACTGCTTCTTTAAAAGCTTCCATGCTTGAAAACCTCTGAGAAATCACTTGTTAATAGGATATGATTGAACATCTACACACATAATATTTACTGGTCTGTTCGGACTGGATTAGTTTTACGTGGAGTCTTTTTCCCAGACCCTTTTACAGAAGGTAAAAGTTGCGGTAACTTTTACTGACATTGAGTGGTAATGATTACTGACATGGTGCTTTCAGATGGGACTAAAATCTCCAGCAATTATTACTTTACCCCACGTCCCCAGGTAAAACTAATCTAGTCTGAATAGGGCATTAGTCACAGTCTCAGTCCTTCTCCCTCTCCCTCTCCCCTCTGACCCACCCCCTTGCCAGCCACACCCATGTCATCAGCCCAAACTCCACTCACCTTGCAAGCCACACCCATCTCATCAGTCAACTCTGTTCATGCAGCCACAACTCCACCTGCTCATCTCCCTCCTTCAGCACCTCTACCCTGTGCTGTATCCTTAAATAAAACCTAACTGAACAGTTTAATTCACATTGTCATCTGTCTGCATTTGGGTCCTACACTCACCTGTTACAGACACGGAGTAGAGCAGTAGAATAACGCCCTAGCAAATCTGATCAGTGATTGGTAATTATACCTGTCAATCATGTATGAAACGGCCCTACTTGTCTGAAAACATGTGATTAGCTGCAGCCAAAAAACAAGGGCAAAAAAAGTCAATGCAGGATCTCATGTCCTATCAAATCACTTGAATTAAAATATATTATTTATGTGATTTTTTGCTAATGGCACTGCAGCTTTAATGTACTTTTAGGTTACTTTTAATGCTAATTTATTTTTGATCATAAAAATATAAATATATACAAAAAAAAGAATGTCTTCCAAAAATCGGAGCATAATATTTAAGCTGCACTGGTCTACTTTTATTTGTCACATTTATTCCTCAATGACTACTAATGGACAATAGAGTTAAAAATTGTGTTATTACAAAAATTACATTTCAGAGTCTACATCTCCCTTGTCAGTTTCCCCTTTTTAATTGTTGTTAGCTGGCTACCTGTTTCAACCAGTGCCAAGAGTTAGCTTGTTGTGGCAGCTTTGAAAGACTGTTAATTTAGGATTTGGACCAGGGTGAGTGGCAGCGGCTCCATGCCACCAGTGAGCCTTGGGCTGGGTTGCCTCAGCTGTCTGAGTTGGACTACGGTGTCATGCTGCTACACTCCACTTACCTGGGACTGGATCCAGATATGGGGGTGACGGATTGCTGGACAGGCTCAACATTATGGTGGCTGTAATAAATTTTCCTTGAACTTGGTGCTGTGCCACCTCTGTTTTCATTTTTGGGCTGATAAATTTAGGGCAATACGTTATTAATTCCAATGCAGAGCCCATACTTAAAAGAGAAATCTTGTAAACCGTTGTGTTACTGCTTCATTTTTTGTTGACAATTTATGGTCAGTAGACCCTAATAAAGTAGTGATTGAAAAGTAATAATGAAGTAGCGATCCTGTCTTCGTCAGTGTTGTCTCCAGTTGCCACTGAGCATCAAGGACATTTTTGCAGCCATAAACCAGTCAGTAATAAAAGATAGACTGACATATATGCCAACATCTGGAGAGTCATTTCAGCCTTTGTTAGTCTTCTGGGAGTATACATATTTATAATATATATACTGTGTCAGAAGGAATCCTTTACACCCTAACCGCTTTAATGACATTTCTATTTCTTTTACACATAAAAATATGTGTATGTCTCATGTGTGTAAAAATGAACATTGATGATGAAAGGACATGCTTCACTTTAACTCAGATTTTTTTTTTTTGTTACATAACACAAAGACAAATGGAGCCACTATAAGAGTTTCCTTGGCTGGAAGAACCAAGTGTGTTACATCTGATAGTATAGTGTCTTACCATACTGTTGCTATCAGCTAAGAGCATCTCCCAAGTTATGTACTCCCATGAGATTGACAATATAGCCCGTTTCCTTTTCTATATTGCCTGTGGGACTCCCCTGCTGTCCTTGCCTCCCTTTACTATGCATGGCAATGAGCTGGCCTGCTAGTCTCGCTTGGCAGTATGCTGGCTCATTACTGATTTCACATAGAGCATGGACATGGATGCACTCTCCACTGTTCCTCTACATTTCTGTAGTGGCTCTGTAATCGTCTCACGCAGGTGAAGCAGTGCCCTGCTGGTGCTGCCCTGGGACTCGCTCCCCCAGGCTTTGTTCAATTAAACCCTGCTCTCAGCTGCCACCACAGAACAAGTGTATTGTGTCACATTACCCTGTATGGAAATTTGAGAAAAGAAATCGATGAGTGATGGAGCAAAATACACATTGCAGTTTTGATATGCTGAAGGGTTTCAAGTAGTATTTAAGGATGACAGAAAATGAGGCAGTGTCTGCTGCAAACAAATGGAAGGTCACCTTCTATTAATGTAGTGCAATGTTGCCTTTGAATAATGAGATCATATTATGCAAGTGAGCTCTCAGATTTTGTGCAGTGAGTGGTTCTGATCTTGCCACTGGCTCTCAGTGTAGTCTGACTTTATGACCAGACATTTTAACTCAGGCCAATGAGCAATTATAACTAACCTTTTGACGAGTGAGTTTAGCAGGAAGAACATAAGCCTGGTAATTGTCAGTTTCAATGTGACACTCCTAAAGGTTTAACTGCTCCTCAAAAGGTGTCAAGCACACAATCAGTATTCAGCAATGTTTGAACATCACTTTAAAAGCATTGTGATGCTTTACACACTGAGGATGTAGAACAGACAAGGGTACTGTTTTACTATTAGAAATGGGATTTATGTTCCATACTTAATGAACTACTACTAATAATAATACCAATAGAAAAGTTTTCCTGAAAAACTCCAGTATAAATTCCAGTACAATTAAATGTTTGTTATTAAAAATGCATCGAATCCTTTTGGTATAAAGTCTTGTATCAGACATATAACACTTATTTCCACCTGGCTTTCTGTGCAAAAAAAACCCATGTTTCTTCTGAAATCAGCAATTGGCTCTAACATCATTGTACAATGCTATTGTTAGATAATTGTTGTAACTTTGTTACATTATTTACTACATTTATGACTGGTATGACAATAACTATTTCAATAGCCACCTTCTAAACACTGGTTAAAAGATAAAAGTAATTTAGATGTGGTTGTATAGTGCATTTAAAGAACTTTGTTCTTATTGCATAAGTTGTTGAACACAAAATATATAAAAATAAATAAATAATTCTAAGACTATGCTGCTGCATCAATACTGAAAGAAAACTTTTGGGTCTTGTGCAAATTCAGTCTAAACATTTTCAGCATGAGGCCTGTGCTATGTCCCTGACCATGATGGTGCTCTTTTGCTCTCACTCTGTGAATCAGCATGCCTGTCTAAAGGCTCTTAATCGCTCTGCCAGCATCACTGTCACCCTGCTACTGTCCTGTCCTCATTCCCTTGTATGTGTCCTGCCTGTGATGTATCACACTGGCACTATCCCTCGATAGAAAGCTGTGTGGCTCATTAAGATAGAGAAAGATAGCAAAAATGGAAAAAAGGTGGGGAAGGCAAAGGGAATGAGATAAAGCATGTGCCTGTTGGATTTGTTCCACTTCATTGTTTCTGTATTCTGTATTCCCATCCCCCCAACATGATTTCTCCTGTGATTCAGAGTTTAGCGATAAAAAGCAGAGTTATGTTGCCCTTGGACAGGTTGTTCTATTTCTAGCACCTATTGTTGTTTTCAGATATGTTACAATAGGACAGAAAATTATTTCCATTACAACATTTATTCATGTACAGCAGCATTTAGTGAGGATAATCTGGGGCTTTGACTAGAAATGAAGGATGGTAGAAAAGTGAATATGTACTCTCTAAATGTCATTGCTGGTTTAAGGGTTAAGTTATAGGATCTAGCAGTGAAATTCAACCAGTGAAGGCACCTCGCTCTCACTGGCTCTTGAAAGTCTAAAAAACATGAAAAATGCAAACAATCCCTGTTTCGGCCGCTTTTGGTTTGAATTTAAGGTTTTTTGATCAAGAGACGTATCTTGTTTGAGATGGTGTAGGGAGATGTTGGTAAATGGATGGCATTTACTATGTTGTGTTTCATTCATACAGCAGTGCACCACCCTTTGAAGTCTTGAAGTAACTTGAGGTTCTGTGTAGTGTCCACACAGACTTTAACCACATGGACATGAGTCAGGTACTGAATGGTCAACCTTCCAGTTTGTGGATGACCCAGTTAAGCTCCTACACCACAGCTGCACAAACAGCTCATTCTGAGATAATAAAAACTATGTTATTCTTATTTTTAGGTGATTATACACAAGGAAAAAAATAATAATGAACAGAATATTAGCTTTATACAATTACATCCTCCCACATCTGCCAGAGATTACAGACTGAACCTCTAAAGAGACTTTGCCTCTCCAACATCCAATGTCAATGTTTTTCAATGTATCTGAACCCATATGCAGCCACTCTAACAAACTGTCTGTTTCAGTTGAGTGTTTTGGGACTTGCGGTTCAAGAACTACTGATGTATGAAGGCTCACTGTGGTTGTTCACGTGCAGAGGGATCTGTCTCACACTTGCAACTTCAGCTATGTCAGATAAGACTGGATCACAATGTGTCATAGTCAGTCACAAGTGGCCATCAGCATCCTTGGCAGTAATCTGGGCTCCAAAGCCTAGTGGTGTTGCTCAAAATAAAGCTGACAGATGCTAATCCATGCAAGTCAACCTTGATCCAAATAACAGATGTGGCATGACCAACACAAAATGCATTAAGACCTGACATCCTGTCAAACTGTATTGTCATAAAGACAGGCAATTTCAACAATATCTACCTTTTGTAGCTTTCTCTTTATTGGTTTCATTGTCGCTGCTTCTCATTTATTCACTGATGAAAGGATATTACTAGTGGAGTAATGTGGTACCTGACACTACATTTCATCTTTTATTTCACCTTAGTGCCATCTATAAGAGAATCTACAAGATTTATGACCTTCCTAATAGTCAAGGATTGCATTTACTCAAACTGTTACAACATTGTTGGAGACCATTTCTTCGCTTCTTCCTGCAAGAGAAAAAAAATTCTAATATGCCTCCCCTCTCTCAATATCCACCATATTTCACAGCCGTTGTCATCAATTATACATGTTGTATAATTCACAATCTGCCCTCCTCTTATTTGCATTGCCTCGAGAGGCTGTCCCGCCTGGAATAACCATCCATAATGGCAAATGTTTAGTTAAATGATGTTTGTGAAGTTTAAAAAAGATAAATAATGATCATAGGGGTTTAATTTAATGAAGAAAAGGACCACACAGGAAGAGCTGCTGGCATGCTGTGAGAGACATTTTGATTTTCCTGTTACAGAATGCAAGAAGGGTTTTGAAAGACAAGAGGCATGCTCCTGCATCATATTCGATTTATTTAAGCCATCTGTCTCTCTCGTCGATCTCACAGGATTGATAGGGCTGACGTGCCCTGCTCCCAGTTTGTGTATTCAGTAGTAGATTGTACTAGAAATAAACACAAACTGACAACATTGTTTTGCTCAGAATGAAATGCCCTAACAATAATAGCCTAAAAAAATTCATTTTAAAATAGAAAAAGAAAAAAAAGAAAGTTGTTACTTTGAAAAGACTCAGGGAATCTGAAGAATGTTTTTGGAAAGGAAGTTTGAAGGCAAAAGGTGTCAGCTATGTAATTAGCCCTTCTTACTCTGTCCTCCCCTTGCTTTCAGCATCCTGTTCCCTGGTGCTCTGACTGACAGCTTTGTATTATTCAGGGGAAGCAAACCACTGGACTTCTGTACTCAAAAACACTTTACTAAGAAAAAACTGCTAATTGATGTTTCACATTTGCTGGTGCAACAACAGTGCACAACTCAACATCTCATGGTACATAGTGCCTTCAGCCAATCACATCTCTCCAACTAAACAGTCATTAATGGACCTGACACTGATGACCACTATTTTGTTGACATTAGAGCATGCAAAGTAAAATCGGCCCAAGGAAATTTCCTGTCATCTCTGATTGTGTTAATTGGGGATATTTGATAGTGTGTCGCCTGGAGGTGAACCTTCTGAAAAGGCCATTTGCTGACCCATTTTCACCAATAACACTACCCTTCAAGGACCAAGGTATTTTATTTATCACAAATGTAAAGATCAACCTAAATGTAAAATTAACCTGCAGTTTAAGTTGACGTGGTGGTTCTCCTGCTGACAGGTAAATTGTTCATCTATTTTCAATATTTTTATCATGTGATGTTCTGAGCCTATTTATTCAAGCATTCTTAATACCATGCTCACTTATGTTTACAGAGACCTTTTTATATGAAAATTGAACCTGACGTACTAAGACCTCTGTCATGTCTATGGTATCTTAAAAAAAAAAGTTTTTTAAATACCTCATGTAGCATTATCTGGTTCCGAAGGACATAAGATACATTTTAGTATATCAAAATATATCTGTTACTAATAATAACAAAATAAAAAAGTCTTTAAGTGTATAATCAGATAAGCATGGTATGTGCATGAAATTCTACTAATTCCTATCAATTTGATAACATACATGTTAATAAACACATTAATAAATATGTTGTACACTGAGCATTTCAGAAAAGTTGAGCCAGGTAGCAATCAGTAAATGTCTTGGTATTTGTGCTTCAAACTATATTATGCCACATTCTTCAACATGATGACTTAAAGGAGTGATATTTTGCTTTTTTTTAAATAAAATTATGCATTTTAAAACATTTTCCTGTGGTCTACATACACTGTAAATGCTATGCTTGGGTCTAAATTCTTCGTTAATTCAATTTCACAGGTCCATCTTCAACCCTATTTCAGAGTAATGATACAAGACAGGTCATTTTGAGAGCTGGCTTTTAAATGCAAATGAGCCACTTGACACCTCACTCTGTCCAGGTTGTTGACCATCCTAGTCTGTCCTATTCGGCCACATAAATACAACTAACAAATTAATATTTTAGGTAATGGGCTCAAAGTTTGGACATATTTTCATTGTGAACTACAACCACTGTTGGCATACGCAGCGTACTCAGAAAAATGTTCATCAGAAATCTTGACCTTATATGTACAAATGTCATGCCGTAACTAGTTATAGACATAACACATTAAGAAGGATTTAAAACAGGTTGTAAAAATCAACTTGACTTTTACTAAAATGAATATAAAGATAGCTCTGCACACCTGGAGGGTTCACATTCAAACTTTATGAACTATTGGGGTCCAAATACACAAATAAATGAACCAAAGACTAATAAAAGCTAAATATGACTCCTTTAATATACACTGACAAGTCTTTGTGGAGCAGTACAAGGAGCCTTACAGGCTTGTGTGATGCACAACACAGAGGCAGCTTCCATAAAGTCTTAAGTTTAGACTCTACTGTCTACAGATTCAATGGGATTAGACTTTGAGTGAAGCATTATTAATTCTACAGTATGTAACTTAGATAAAGTCATTTCCCACGACCCCTTCACCCCTTCTGCTTCGTGGTGCATTGGGCAAGTTCCCCGTGCAGCACAGGTCATTCATTCTGATTAGCTGTCTGGCTTGAACATGGTATCTATGCGGTAATCCATCTGTGGCTGAAGTAACATCCTCTGCATCACAGGCAGTGACAAAACCATTCAGGGATAAAAGAAATTGCAGTGGTGATGTTCTGAGTCTCCACTGCCAAACAGCTTTGCCCTATCCACTGCAGCCATTTTAGAATCTGTGCTTAGAATCTGTGTAACATTTATTATAAAAATCTCTGACATATTTTCAAGTGTTTCCATTGATAGTAAAGCTATAAAAATGAATCAGTGAATGGTACTTTTACACAGTGGTGAGTGAACAAGTGGGCCCTGTATGATTTGTTCTTGTGTATTGTTTCCATTATTGAATCCCTCTTGTAGTAAACTTAATGAAGCTAGTGTGGATATATTTCATGATTATCTGACAAAAAAAAAAAAAAATAGACATTTCAGTTAAAGGCCAGCAGGTACACCACAAAAGCAAAAGCTTCTCCATGCACTGCAGCCAATTTGAAACAGTGCTGGTCCACCTGTGCTCTTCTAATTCTCAGTGCACTGCTCCGAGGGCCAAATAATTCATTACAATTTGCTCCAATGAATTATTTAAAAGCAAGGACAAGTTGTTCGTGACTCAAATAACCAACAATTCCTTGTGACTGCAATGGAAAACTTTTTAATTAAGAAATTAAGGGTTACGTGGCAAAGTGGGATCAGAAACCTCAGCATTAATAATACATGAAGGTGCTTTTGCTCTAAGTGATTCTTTTTACAAATGGATAGAGCTATTTCCTATTCACAGTCTAATGGGTTAAATCTAACCTTAAATATCCAAAAGGGAGACCCGTCAATGTTTTTTTTTTTCCTATCTTCTGAGGATTGAGAACAGTGTGCGCCTACGCGAGGGTGACAGTGATGATGATAGATTCAGATTAATTCCAATGAATTCATCCCGCATTTATGTTCAAAGTTCGCCATGGTCTATAATTTACTTGGAAAAAGTGATTTTGATTCCTTTTGTAATTTGATTCAGATGACTAGCAGTTCCTCTAAAAAGGATAATTGACCACAGTGAAAGGGTGAGGACACCTCTTTTCTCTGGAGAGAATAGAGTCAGAAGTGTCTCAGCTCATCGTTATGCAGCAATCTTGGTGTCAGTCACGCAGAGGTGGAGAATGTAGAAAAGCAGAGAAGTTTTTAACCAAGAGCCATTGCAAGATAGTCTCCAGATTAAATGAGAAACTGTGCAACTTTTCATGAAGTCACACTGCACTTGTTTAGAATTTAGTATTTCCTTCCCTAAAAATATCTTATGAATATCATATGACTTAAGTTTTATTGTCATTTTACTGCATTTCCGTTCATGTAGATCAAGAAATTTCACTTAGGTTACCAATTAGGAACAACTAGGAGAAGCCGCTAAATGGTGCACTACGGTATAATTGTGTCAGTGTTTCAGGCTCTTTTAATTCAAAGGCCATTAGCAATCATTTCATTGTATTAAATGAAAAAGGTAGTTTGCAGCACAGGAAATGATGAAATCCCAAGAAAGTGAGTATTGCACAGTGTTGAGTTTGATAGAAATAGGCAAAATTCAGCTTCATTATATATTTTACAGCAATGGGTTTATTATGTTGCATTTATTCTTTGGCCTTCCTTTTGTGTATCTGTATGACTGCGTGTGTGTATTTTTTTTTTTTTTTATAACAAAGCGGCAAGTGCAATGCAATGAGAAGTGTGACACAAAGTGGTCGATGTCTAACTTTACATCTAGAGTAGAGTTGGTGCTGTGTCACATTGGTTCTGTTTTCAATTGAGCCAGTTGATTTTATGATCTGCTTTATCAGCTTTCAGCATCTACTTCTCTACTTCACACCAGCTGTGAGCATTGGGAGCTTTTTTTCTCTCCTATTTTTAGACAGTAACCTTCACAATTTCTATAGCCATTTCTGTCCATTCAACTGAAATGTCAGCCTAGAATATTGTATCTAACTGCAGTCAAAAAGATTTCTGATTGAGCTTCAGAATGTATAAGCCTAATGTCACTCTGCATTATAGGTTGAGGAGAGTGTGGTCTTCTTCTTTTCCTTCTTCTTGTTATTATTATTAAGGCAGCATGGTGGCGCAGTGGTTACCCTGGGGTCCTGGGTTTGATCCCAGCGTTGGCTGGAGTGAGCTTTTCTGTGTGGGTTCTCTTGGTGTACTGCAGCTTCCTCCTATCCAAAGACATGCACTCGAGAGGTTAATGGGTCAAACCTGTGGCCTGTAGGTGTGAATATGAGAGTGAATGTATGTATAGTTGCGGGAAAAAATTATTAGACCACCCTGTGTTTTCTTCAATTTCTTGTTCATTTTAATGTCTAGTACAACTAAAGATATATTTGTTTGGACAAATATAATGAGAACAACCAAAATAGCTCATAAGAGTTTAATTTAAGAGCTGATATCTATCCATTTTCCATAGTTTTCTTGATAATAACCAGAAATCACATCAGTTCTTACATCAATATCTACGACATTGTACTAACAAAAACAGTGCTTTTAGGCATTCTGTTTTCTTTTCTGTCTGTTTTAGTCACATGATACACACAAGAGTTAGTACCTGATTGCATAACCATTGTTTTTGATGACTTTTGATGGTCTACTATTTTTTATTCTGTGACTGTATGTTTGTTTTAGCCATGTGATGAACTGACTACGCATTTTGTGTGTGTCTTCACCTGTTGGTAGCCGAGATTGGAACCAGCATCCCAGAGATCCTCCATAGGATTTAGTAATTAAAAATGATAATGATGAAACAATGACCATAACAAAAGAGAGGATTATTATTTTATTTACTTGGGTTATCATTACCAAAACTCACCATGCAATAATAAGAATTAACTCTGACCCAGCATGTCCCATGTCAGAAAATAAAACAGTAAATAAATACTTAACATCTGTCAAATAAACTGAGGCATTATTATTTTTATCAAATCCCTACAGGATAGAGTTTATCCCTTCAGATAAATTTTTTATCTGCTTTAGTGGCAATTGTTTTCCAACACAATTTGATGAATTATGTAATGGAATGACAAGGTAAACTAAAATGGAGAAGAGTAGACAATTGGCTTGTGACAAAAAGATCGCCCGTTTGAACTGTTGGCTGAGCAAGGCACTAGCCCCCCCATACACACACACTAAGTCACTGCTCCATCACTCAGGCATGGTCAGCAACATGTTTTCTCCTTCATGGGCTGTTCCAACACTAGTAGTGACACAGAGCCGTAGTAATGTTGGATTACCTGGGCTACGATGGACTGGTCACTGACCCTGTACAGAGCAGATGCTAGTCTAAGATGACACATTATTGGCTAGTGCTGGGCTGCATCTTTTGGACAATGGTGAAGAAAAAGCTTACGGCTGCACAAACAACAAGCATGAACATGTGCTTTCCACTCAATATCACTCACTGACTGCTGCTTGTTTACTCACACTCAATCACATGGTACCTTCTGGGAAGAAGTGGCTTCTACGTATAGGTTCTGCCCATATGTGTAATTCATGAAAAATAAAAGTCCAGTGTGCTACCTTATAGTGATTTTTTTTTTTTTACTGAATGTGTGCCTCTCTTGCTTATAAGTAATACACAATGTATAATCAATGTTGTAAGCATGACCAGTACAAGGACACAAAAAGTGCTGCATTTGTTTTAGAGCAGCGCAGCTTAATATTTCAGTTAATACTGCATTTAATCAATTTTACAGTACGTGCAACTGAAAACCTTTTAAAACCTAATGCTCAATGTAACCAGAGGTACTAATGTTCACATTTGTGATTTTGTTTTATTCATTGTAAGCTAAAATGATCTTTCCTTAAGCATTATAGTATTTTAATAGAATTCATTTTGCTCACAATGCTGATAGATGTTCTACATTTGTACCTTTGTTGAACTCCAGTTTGTGTCGTCCATTTGGCTCACCTAAAACTGTGAGCAGCTGCGACATGGTGGGTGCAGTCATCTAAACAGACACTACTCGAACTAAGGCATGAGTAACACACCGAAAGGCACATTTGGCAAGTCTGTATAAATAAATGCCTTTTGGGGAGAAATAACAACAATACCTACCCATTCAGGGAAAAATGAGAGGAGGTTTTAAAAACTAAAATAAGATTATAGTTAATATCCAGTTTATCCACAGCTATTGGCAGTCAGTTTGTTTAATCTCTTCTGCAACCTGTGCTTACCACATAAGCACCTCCCTAAAGAATGAAAATAGTCTACCAAAGAAGACATTTAATTTGAGATGGGAGGTTTAACGGTCCTTAAAAAAGCCTCCTATGTTGTGTTTGCTCGGTTTAATGCTTTTGATTTGTTTGTTTATTCTCTCTCCGTGTCTCTGTGTGATTTCCTCTGGCTTCCCTGTGGAGCCGTGCTAAATGAAGTGTAGTCAACACACACACATCCAAAGTGGCAAGGTGGGGGGTGGTATCCATCACTGGAGGTTGTGTCCCAGAGGAAAAGATTGATTTTGGTTTGTCCAGGATCACATGAAAAATTTCAAAGCTGAAGTGAATTACTCTATCTTTTATATTTAAAGAGACTGACAACATGACATCCTATGAACAGGGGAGGACAAACCTTAACTTATATTTCACACTTGTTCTGGCTAAATATGAGCTCCTTGGCATCTGAAGCAGCTTTGAATAACAGGCTGTATTACACCTAGTATGAGATGTAACTGAGCGATGCTTTGACCCCTGATTTTTCTTCAGTAAATGTTTGAGTAGCTAAACATAGCATCTGTTTGGACAGCTCCATCACATTTTGTTTTGCATATGAACTAGTACAGGCCACCAAGTGTCAAACAGCTTTTGCGGTTGCTCGTGTTTCCATTTTGATATTTTAATAGAGTTTGTTTTACATGATGGACAGATGCACCAGAAAAGTTACATACCAACCAAACTAAAGAGAAACTTTGCCTCAGCCAACGAAACACATCTGCCCCTTTTCCTGTTTCCTTCCTCTTTACTGCTCCCACATTTATCAGTTTAACTTTGGTTCTTGCCACTATCAAAGGGGTTGTTGTAGTGATGTTCCATACTAGCATCAGCCGAACACACTTATGACTACCAAATCCACCAGTGAAGCAACGCTATGTATCCACAGATTGTATCACTCATGGAATCAGGTATTAAGTCTAGTAAAGTTTCATACTGTCTTCTAAATATAACTATTGTATGTATTTAATGACATGACGCTAATCAAAAAGGTCATTGACACTATTTTAAAACCCTTAACACATATATACAACCTGTCATTTCTGACTAACCTTTCCAGATAAAATGAAAACTGCTAAAGTCATTCCCCTGTGTAAGAGTGATGATGAGCACACATTTACAAACTACAGATCAGTTTCTCTGCTTCCACAGTTTTCCAAAATTTTGGAGAAACTTTTTAATAATAGATTAGTAAATTTCACAGAAAAACACTAAATCATTCATGAAAGCCAATATGGTTTTAGAGCAAAAAGATCAACAGCAATGGCCATTATGGAGGAGGTTGAAGGAATTACTGATTCCTTGGAATGTAGAAAAAGTGCAATTGGAGTGTTTATCGACCTAAAGAAAGCATTTGACAT
>JAPTGZ010000005.1:22448501-22464191 GCA_029814645.1 Fowleria isostigma | reverse complement strand
AACAGTTTGAAGGGTCAAATTAAACTAGGCTCCAACAACATACAGCAGTTTAAGCAAAGATATAAAGAAATGGTCTTAAAACAATATAAGGATGAAGGTTTATAAAGGCTCTACAGTCTATATTCAAAATTATGATCACTGCCATTAGTTCTGGTTTCTATGTTTCTTCTGTCTCCTTTGTGTCTTTTTGTTTCTTCTGTCTCTTCTGTGTATCATTTTATTATCACTAATATCTAATCTAATTAACCACTTACACTAAACCTAATCAACCTCCAAAACTTAATGCCAAAGTGCTATTCTATTGATTGTTCTTTTATCCTTATCCTTTACTACGCTGTTTTAATTGTCATAATTATTTTATTATTACTATAATCCGTGACAATTAGTATGTTACTATTGTATCATAGTACAATACTTAATGATAATAAAAAATAATAAAAGTAGTAACAAAAAACAATAACAATAATAATAATAACAATAACAATAATTAATGTATCTTCACAGTAAGTCTCTAATTTAAAAAATCAACCACACTTGTTACATGGTGGAAACCGGGGGTGGGAGTAAATAAGCTCTGCTTCTTCTCACTCCCTTTCTGGCTTTTGTTCCTCAGGGGTGGTATGTTAATGGGAACTCCTGCATATAATGGTGTGCTATAATTATGGTGTATACATAACATTCTGCAGTGGAATTGCTATTTCTATTGTAGTCGCTATGGATACTTCTCTGTGCATGTGCCTAAGGTATATGTTCCATGTATAGATTCTAAGTATTTCTACTCTAATAACTTTCCGATATAACTCACTAAGTATAGTTTAGACTCAAGATCTAGAAGTCTATCTGTCTCGTTTTGTATCTTGTGCAGACTTGTGCATATAGCAGGCTCTTCTTCTCTTGAATTTTTATTTCCTTTTTTTCCCCCTCAATTCTTCCATGTATAGCTGTGTACACATGTATGAAATGTATATGAACAGTATTGATATTGTACATGTATATGAATTGCCACTGTACATGAAGTGCATAAGCTCAAAATAAACTAGACTAAACTAAAACAAACAAAAAACCAAAACAAAACAAATTTATCAGACAGGGGTAGTTGTTTGTTTACCTGCTTGACTGGTTTCAACTACTTCCTGTAGCCTTTGTCAGAAGCATCACATGATTATGCTGCTGTGGCTGCTCAAGAGGATTGGGCAGGGAGGGTTTACACTCCCTGCGACCTGACTTCTTCTCAGGTGCCAGTTGTATGATAGGATGTATACGCCGTCGTCCATGTTCATTGTCCTCAGCGTGCATTTTTTTGTCACATCACAGCAACATCATGTGACTCTTCTGATGAAAGTAGTTGAAAGTAGTCAAGCAGGTAAACAAACAACTACCCCTAAATAAGTTGATTGCGTTCATTATGTCTTCCATTTCAAATGCTTGGAGGTTGTTTTTTTTATCAGAGAAGTGAAAATTTGAGGAAGTTTTTTACCTGCTGATGGTTTTGGCTAATCCTTCAGCCTTCATCACTTGTCCGATAAAAGGAAAATCTCCAAGCAAACAAACTCCTGTCTGATAAATAAATTACCTACAATAGAATCAAGTATAAAGCTAATTGTTTACATCCGTATTGTGGTGTGTTATGATGTATCTGTCTTTAAACAAATATTTCTAGCTGATTATTTTGATGATCAAAATAACACTATGTATTATCATCTTCATGTGCTTTGTCAGCTGATAGTTTACATTATAGCTCTGTTAGCTTAACTCTGGTTTTAGACAGAAAACAGCCACAGTAAAACCAGAAATCACTTCATTTTTCTGTGAGGTTTGTGATGTCAGTAGCTGCACTAAAGTTATGTCTGGACTTGTTGTGTTTGATGCTGTGATTTTATCATCAAACTCCATTATTTTCATTTAGAGCTGTGTTCAGTTGAAGGACAAATCACTACAAAAAAATTGCAAAGCACACAAGAAAAAGAAAATCATGCAAACAAGAAAATGTCCTACCAGAAAAGGTGGGTACCTCCCATGGCTAGGATCTGAATGCTGATGGTGTGTGGGATTTTCTTCTTGTGTTCTTTACGACTTGTGATTGTGGTTTGCCTTTCAGGGCCACCATAGGTCAGTCGTGAAAACAATACAAAGGCATCTAAGTTCTAACACTATCACTTTCTTTGACTCTAAAAGTTGTTTTCTAGCAGTTCTCATCCCATCTTGTCACTTTTGGATGTTTTCGGTCAACAGCCCTGTGGCATTAGTGTTCATCACTATGACAGACCAACAGAGTGACCGACTCCTCCCTCTAGTGGTCACAGAAATCCCGGCCCAATGGTGTATATCAAGTCTCATAGTAAAATGTGAAATAGCTACATTGGTTTACACTACAAAATGTGTCAAAATTTAGCCTAAAAATTGTACTATGTCCACATTTTTGAATGCTATTCCTTTACATTGGCCTGCATCAAAGTCACGTGACTAACAAGATTTAGGATGTCAGAACAAAAAAACTTGGTGGGCATTTCTCTCATTTTTAGTGAAAAAAAATCAATATTTTGAGTTAGTTTCAGCATAGAAATGCATTTAGATTACATTTTAAGCGAGAAATATATAATTTATTTTCAGTATATTTACTCAGTGAATGTACATAATCACTCGTTTGGTTGTTGTTGCAAAGATTTTTTTGGATTGACAGGAACGATGTCTAAAATCAAGAAAAAAAGTTTTGGTCCGATCTGTCTTTTCCAAGGCGTAAAGATATACACGCGCCTACTGTAAAAATGTGGTTTGGTCCTCAAACCTTTGCCGACATTGTAGAAGTCTGAAATTTGGATATACCATTTGGGAGCTTCGGCCGACCACATCAACATCAGTCAGGTTGGACCTGTACATTGTGATTGTCGGCCTTTCAAAGGTTGACATAAAGCTATATTCAATCTCCCATCAATTGAACAATAATTGTCCAAACACCTTAAAACTTTGCAAATAACATCCAGGCCTGGTGTCGGACAAGTGTGATGAGTTTCAAGTCTCTAGGCCATTTGGTTAGCAACTTAAATTAGCATGTAGCTATTTAGCTAGAACAAAATTCTCTTTAATCCATGGAGATATCTGTGCAACATAGTAAAAAATCAGGACACATGTTAGAGACAAAGTATTTTTATTGATACAGGTAATCCAAATACCCCTACCCTTGACTTATGACCTCTTGGGAAGGTACCAGCAACTTCAGATTCAGGACACTGTTTTTAGACTCACTGCATATCTTTACAATCTAGCACATTTTAGCTTTTAACATGAATTCATAACTCTGTAGCTTAACCCTTCTAAAAATTAACCAATGTTGGTTTTTAATATTTGAAAGTAGAAATTCTATATACAGTATAGCCCCTTTAATTTCAATTAATTGGCCTGCATTTTTTTTGTGTGTGTGTGTGTTTTCCAGGCAAACTAACATAATATCATAAGCTCATTAGTGAATGTTACAGTCTTGATCACACTGTTCTCAAAATACACCTCAGTACAAAATTAATACCCTGTTTCAGCCTATAACTGTTTTAAAAATAATAAAAAATGTACATGTGATGTGTAAAATGGCTGGATTTGTCCTTTAAACAACACAAGTTTAATGATCCTTTTAAAATTGGGGCTAAACTTGGCTGAATGTACCATCTACACCATTCAATACTTTCAACCTGTCAGTTTTAAAAGAACTGCTTACGAACCACACAGCTCTTCTTGCTTAGTTGTTCTAGATTTATGCATACGCATGCAGACTTTTGGCAGACGACTGTAGAGATGTTTAACATAGCTGAGACTTCTGGAGTGAATACAGCCAGCTGGTATTTAGTCCTCCTATCTGTTACAGACAGCAGCCTTTCTGTGTCAGCAGTGTACTTTGAATGGCTTAATTTCCGAGAACACTTCTTGACTGTAAAAGCTCTTACAGATGACATTTAAGCACACAAGATCATGCAAGGACTGCCAGTTCTTGGCAATTTGGCCTTTTAGATTCATGAGGAACACAACCTCATCTCTATTAGCCTCTTCCTCTCTGTCTATTCTGTGTCTCTCCTGCTCAGCTGTGTCCATCTCTTAATCAGATTAGGACATTATATTTGAGGTTGTTGGCCTAATCAGTGTAATAAAGGGTCTCTGAGAGCATTGCTGCACATTAGTGTCATTAGGCTGCAGCTGAAAGAAGGGCTTTGTAAAATCTGCTTGATCACTGCTGCAAAGCATCCATCTCTCAGGTGAGCGTATTGATCTGTTTACTCCCATATGAGCTGGCGGTAATCGTAGGAGTCACCACACAAGAGTTAAAAAGCAGTCTTACTCTTAAGGTCTGTTGAATAACATCTTCATGTCTACCATTTCCTTATGGTACAGAAACCTAAAACTGCATTCACATTAATAGACAGGTTTTATTGTTCAACCACATAAATGTAGGGGATAAGACTTTGGTTATACATTTATTAAAATATTATAGTTATCCAAATTAATTTTAAAAGTGCCTTTTTATACCAGGCGTAAAGAGCCACACAGCAGTTACTCAGCTGTTTACACCCACAAGCACCCACACAAAATTGTGTAATATAATGTGTAACATAAATCTTTGCTAAAATAGGACAAGGTGGGTGAATAAATCTGACCACAGAAGTTTCATAAAGGATAATGGAGTTTGATTCCTGTGTGAGATAAAAAGTTATTTGGTAATCAGTCCAATACTTCAGTTGATTCTGTTCGGAGTTGTTCTGGTTTGGTTTTGTCTTCACAACTACTTTGTCAAGTTTGGGAAAACATCTAGTTTTGGGTTAAAAGAAACACTTCAGTGGTGTTCACTATGCATGTTACAAAGCCTTTTTGCCTGAAAGCTTTACACTCAGATGCAAATGTACTCCAATTATATACAACATCTGAGTGTAAATAGTGTTGTTGACTATTAACACATGAATATAAATCAGCTTTACATACTCCCAGTGTGGCTGTAAATAGCCACACTGGCTCTTCCAACATAGATGTAAAACATAGAGTTCGCTAAAGGCACTTGTGCAAATGGCATCAGCCTTAATTAAATGTAAAAAAAATAAATAATAATAAAAATACCAAAAAAAGATACAAGAAAGTAAGATGCAAGACTGATTTTAAACTGTATTTTGTTTTCATAGACATACATGTAAGCATGAATCTCTGTGGATCTGGACTGCTTTAGTGTCAGGAGTGGATGAAACAAGGATTGAAAAATCAAACAGCTGGGACCAAACTCAGCAAATTTGGATGAGCTGTCAGTGTTTGGGGAGGGAATATTGTTTTTTGGATTTCGTCTTCTTTTTTTCAGCAGAGGCAAATGGAATGGAAATGATAATTCCATCTGGCTGTGACCCAGAGCTATGACTTTTGTCAAATATATTGTTACAGAGTGCTGTATGTTTCTTCTTGCAATGACAGAGCGCTGAGTGGTTTTAATCTGCAGGCCTCACGCTGTCATGCTTTCATGGCACAGTGGGTTTGATAAACCACTGCTAAGCGCTGTGTGCCTGTGATGGCAGGAAGCAAGCAGAGGCACTGTCAGGCATCAGTCCAGCTGGACAGCCGCTGCTGGACTCCAGGGGCTGGCATCAGTATGCTACACTCAGCTATGCTGCCTTTATGTGGCTGAGCAAGAGGGGGAGGCATTGCCAATTTGATTTATAGCCCCAGATTAGCAGCTGCATCATAGGCTAGAGGTTGTCATCCTCATGCATATGGAGAAATGATTTTAGGGAATACAGGTCTGAAGCCAAGTTTGACATTAAGTTTAAACCAAGATGCTTGTATGTGTTCAATAACCCGGTTTAGCTAATCTCAGACTCTCTTGTGTGTCAGTATGCATATGAAAATGTGCAACCGTATGGTCTGTGGACACCGGGCAGCTTTCAAACAGTCATGAAAGAACCATTATCAATGACCCCTGTCGTAATAAAAGCAGGAGCCTTGTGCGTGACAGACTGCGAAGGCTGTAGAGAGCAAGCAGAGAGGCCAGACTTCAGTAATGGGTCACTGCACACTCTTAGCTCAGAGCTCCTCAAAGCCTTTTCTTCTGCCAGTTTCTGTCTGTGAGGATTGGTTGTTTCACTACAGATTTCACTGATGTAATTGCCAAAAGTTCAAGGGTGCGTATTCTGGAAGTTGTTATTCAGACATATTTTTGTACAGCATTTTTTCTTATTCTGTTGATAATTAAAGCTAGAGAACAAAGAAAAGAAAGTTACTTGTTTTGTACATTTCATGCTCGGACTATATTTAGTAGACTATGAGCATCCACCATTTACATCCAGATTTGGTTCCAGCTTTGTCCTGTTTTTACAGCAGACACTTAGTTGTACACTTGAATTAAAATCTTTTAGATTTCTCTGAGATGAAATAGAAAAATTGCCTCTTCTGAGTAAAACTGAGTCTGAGCTATTACATTCAAAGTTAAAACATCTCCCTGGAAATCTCCATTTTTAAGTGCTGGGTCAATACAAAGGGCTTAGGACTATAATCTGTAATTATTCAGCAGTTAAGTTATAATTCAGTCTGATTCATGTTTGACATCCAGAGAATGATTAAAGTTCTGTCATTTAAATTATTCATTATACAGACAGCTACACTATGTCCAAATGAGGAGCACTTCAGGTTTTGCCTCTATACTCCAGCATTTAGTTGGCTGACAGTGAGTTATATGTCTGAGCTACTGGTGACAGAGATACAGCACAAGCATAAATTGTAGCTG
Source organism: Fowleria isostigma (assembly GCA_029814645.1). NCBI lineage: Eukaryota > Metazoa > Chordata > Actinopteri > Kurtiformes > Apogonidae > Fowleria > Fowleria isostigma. The sequence goes on along the minus strand of JAPTGZ010000005.1, from coordinate 22,457,452 downwards.
TTTTTTGGCCTGTTGACAAAAGAGCAAACATTCAATCTAATCCTTAGCCTTTATCTATAGTGGATGAAGTCAAAGATTCTGGAGAGAAATCTAAAAGTTTCATTAATGAATCCTTGAAATTTACATTTACTATTTACCGACTACTGATTGGATGTCATTAGTCTGAAATACATGGCACAAAGTCACGCAGGGAAAATGTAATGTGTATCTGAATTGTATATTTAGCTGTCTCTAATGTCCCACTTGGAAATATTGATTAGATAGAAGATTTTCTTCTGTTGGTCTATATTGGCTGAGATGAATGCTACTGTGGGATAATGGGCAGAGAAACAGAATGATTTTCCATTATGTTAGAGTTAAAGAGAGAGGACAAATGACCAAATGCAGACCAAATGCACTCAGTTCAATGCACGCTGTTACAAAGCCTGTCAGCCTGCCAAAAACATGACGCTTTTTTCAAATATATATTTCAACATTAGTGTAGCAGAATGAATATGTAGGCTATTCCTGTCTGGTCTACTCAGGTCTCTGTGGCTGTGTGTCTTAAATAATTTGGCTTTTGCCAGCCAGTCCTCTGATGTAGCCATGTTATATAAACAGGTAGTTGTTTTCTAGGCCTTCCTTTTCCCCTGATGAAGGGGGTACATGCCTGGTTTTCTGTTTGCCTGACTTTAATAACCGAAATGGTTCCTCTTCACATCTCTGTTTTCCTATGTATTCTTTAATTTCATAGTTTACTGTTGCCATCTATGCTTTTATAAATTTTCTCCTAGTTCCCCCTCTCCTTTGTGAATCTTTGATGATATGTGCTTTGTGCTGTAATTCCATCATGTTTTTGCTGCTGGAAAATGAGTGTTTTGCCCTTAGGTACTTGCTGGTAGCAGCTGCACCATCGGCTGCCACATCCCTGGATATTGTGGAATTGGCATGTAAACGGACTGGTAATATAGACTTTTATCACGATTTTCTACCTTGTTGGTTGTCAAAGTGCCTTGCAATATGTCACGTTCACCCATGCACATGCACAATTACACACTCAAACACCAATGAAACAGTCACTGGTAACCAACTTGGGGTTCACTGTAATGCTCAAGGACACTTTAAACAGGGATCGAATCACCAACCTTTTATTTTGTGACCAACCCACTGTATGTTTGAGCTATAACTGTCCACCCCATAATATACTGTAATGTTAGTCTACTGTGATATTAGCTCATATGTTTAGTTACTATCATTATCAAACATATCCGTCTGTTGGTGTTCTGACTCATGCACCATGAGTGCTACTGTTTTGCCTAACCTCACAGTCAGCTTTGGGTCACACTGACCTTTCGTCTTTGACTATTCTTAAATTTGGCTCTCTGCTTTTCCTGTCCTTAAATTGTCATGTTTAAATATCATTCCTATCACTCCATTTTGCCTTAAATCTGAGCTATTTTAGAGAGGCTTTTTGTCTCCTCCTATTATTAACATTGTTTGGGGAAGTTTGTAATCTGGGATTACTGTGTAAATAATTATTTCAGCCAATGATATTGCTTTGTTTTTATTTTATTAGTCTGTGCAACTCACTGCTGGGTTATTCTCTTTTTATTTGAATTTATTTTCTCTTTTCTTATTTTGTTATACCAACGTAGATTACTGGCAGGAGGCACTTTTTTATGGTTGATATCAGTGGTTTCAACATTTTGGGTATTGTGGGGTGTAATGTTAAATGATTTCTATTACTTTCTTCATTCTTGCCTCAGTAAATACGTTTCCCCATCCCTTTTTAAAAGCTGAGAGGCAGAGGGGATGCGACTGGGCTGTGCTGGTGGTTGGTTGCCCAAATATAATAGTACATGAATATACTATGTGACTGATATTGGTATTTTTATATCATATCTAGCAATATGTTTTGTGATTTGGATAACATTTGTGTTCTGCTGCACATAAACAAAAAAAAGGGAGTGAATATATGTGTGGTACGGTACAATACAGTATGATACAGTATGGAATAGTACAATACGGTGCGGTACAGTATGTCAGTATTTTACAAAAAAAATATTTTAAATCACTTACAGTTACATGCAAAGATTTGGGTACCTTTTACTAGTCTGTTTATTTATATATGTTTAATTTATGGAGTAAAATGTAACTATACTAATGATGCTGGTAATGGGAGTGTACATATAGACGAGGAAAAAAATTATTAGAGCATCAAAAGTCATCAAAAACAATGGTTATACAATCAAGTCCTAACTCCTGTGTGTATCATGTGACTAAAACAGACAGAAAAGAAAACATGAAACGTCTAAAAGCACTGTTTTTGTCAGTACAATGTCATAGATATTGATGTAAGAACTAATGTGATTCTGGTTATTATCAAGAAAACCATGGAAAATGGATAGATATCAGCTCTTAAATTAAACTATTATGAGCTTTTTTGTTGTTGTCATCATTATATTTTTCCAAACAAATTTAACTTTAGTTGTACCAGGCATTAAAATGAACAAGAAACTGAAGAAAACATACCGTCACTTAGCTCAATATAAAGTAGTGAAATTGTACTTTACCTTAATTATTTATTAATCCTATTTATTTGCTGGTTTTTACCCCAGAGATTTTTTTTTAAATTTCCTTGAGGTTTTTATTGTGTTTTATTGAGTCTTGTTTATATTTATCTTGACCTTATTTATCTTTTTTTTTTCTTATCCATGCTGCTATATTGATGAATTGTGGAACACTGAGCATTTTTTTGTCTTTTGTCTTTGTCTTGACACGCAATCAAGTACCTGCTTAACAGGTTCAATGTATGTTTTATAATATAATACCAAATGCAATCACTCTTTCTGCAAAACAAATCTACCCATGGGTATAATTACTTTATTTAACCTTTGAACCTTGAATATTTTCTGCGACTGTATGTTCACTGGGGAACACAGGGCTGACCCCTGGTAATATGATCTCTTTTACAGAGACTGCGTTAAATTTTTTTCAATTATAAAAATCACCACATCAAGCTATTTTTGCGCACAATTGTATACTGTAATCTAAGCCATTATTGGTAATTCCTCATCATTGTGTCACCAGCTTTCTCACTATTGTGTGTGTATTTGTATGTATTTGACATGTACTTGGGTTGACTCTAGCCTGACACAGTCAACTTTTCTTTCTACACTGGATAACGCCTTCCAACCCAATTTGTGCCACTTCCATTCCTATTGCCATATTAGGACAAAAAATGTGCCAGTCTTCTACATTCTGCTGTATTAAATATCCCTCCCTAATCTTAGAAATTTGTGTAATATCAAATCTAACCACACTGGAAGTAAGTTGACAGAGTGGAAAGTAAAGAGTATAAAGACTGCGGTATTTGAGGAGGAGTCTATATACACCAAGAACAAAGTAAGCCCCAAAACAAATAACAAAAATCACATCATAAATATGCTGACAGAATTTGGATATGTTTGTCTTTATTACCCTGATGCTCCTAAACTACCGACTAATTGTGACTTGAGCCAGTGGTCACCGCCTAACCGACCGAGGTGAAGAACCATACAGTGGCAAGAAAGACGAAAGCTGTAGTGGTGAAACAGAGTCACGTCTGGCACATCACCAGCTTAAGCATCTTAAGAAAAAAAAAAAAGTTCTTGAACAATGTCCTGTTGCTACCATTCAGTTGTGGGATTACTTAATACGATTACTAGGGCTGCCAAATCAACCATGGTGAATGTAGCCCATAATTATAGTGAGAAGATGAGGAGGGTGTATGACAGAGATTAGAGACGGTGAACTCCAGTGAGCCATACAAAATATGCCCCTGCCCGGCTCAGAGCACAGTCAGTGGGTTTACAACCACAGTGCCGTTTCATTCCATAGATAAGTACTCATCAGAATGTTAAGAGTCTTTATCCCTCAAAAATTTTGTACAAACTAGTGTAAACATTCAAAGGCATGCATGTTTACATGGTCCTTGCACCTAAATTGGATAAAATGTAAATCATTTTATACTTAAGGTTCAAGTTTGAGGGATAATCCCCTAGAAAACGAGATATTGCACGCACCTCTTTAATACTTAATTTAATTGTGTTAATGTATAAAAGCAACTATCTGCACAGCTAGTGGTAAACCATGCTTCATGTGTGGGACTGACTCCATTTTTCTATGACTCATAATTCAGCCTCCTGGTTTTAAAGTATAAATGTGTCTAAAATGACCGAACTCCTGTCTCAATAAACATGACAGTCTACTAGACCACATTCACTTCCACACCCTTGCTGTCTCTTTTTCCCATGTGGTATCCTATTAATTTTCATCACATGTCACATAGATGTTGACATTTCATTTCCTTGGCTCCATTGGGAATCACATCAAATCAATTGCACCTGGATGGTATGGTAAATCTTTCTAACAGACATGCCCTTAGGGTAAATAAAGTAAATTTGTCCTCTTGAGGTACATTTGCAGTGACTGTAGTATGTAGAGCAGCGTGAGCAGACCTGTACATTAAACCAAGATGTTTATGTATTGTTTGTGACGGTGAGAATAGAGATTTCAAGATTTCAATTTTCTACATGTTTCCAAAGCCAGTATATTAGGACTGCGGAAATAATTTACAATGTGTTTTCTACAAGCTTCAACTTTTTTAGCCTTACACACAATTGGTAATTGACTATCAGTCAATTTGCTTTGTCTGTCTTAATCATCATCCATCTAAAGTATTGATTAGTTTACATGAACTGATAGGGTGTAATAGATGAACTAAGGCAAATGTCTGTTTATTGGAAACTTTAAGTGCCACAGCAACCTGTTCTCTCATACATTACATTATAACTGAATTGCTAATCCAATTATATTCTGCAACGACAGATTGATTTTGATGGGGTTTTTTTTAACAAGGAAATGTAATTTTTCATTAAAGAAAACATTTTTAACATTTGCCAATACATGGAAATACATGAGATGGTTGTTGGATATATTTTATTAATATATAATGATCTACTTTACCAATAAATACATTAAAAATCATATGTATTTATTTATTAATTTATCAATTTTTAAAAATCTATTTAACCTTTCTGTATTAAACCAATCCCTGGTGTCTTTCTCCAGTCCTACATAAATGTTTAATGATACTGGCATTAAACCAGCAGACATTATAAATCCATTTAGTTTTAAGTCTGTCTTGGGAACTATACACCTGTATGTTCAGCATCAGCCACTTCATAAAAAGATGTTGATTAATGCCATTTAATTATTTTTGTTTAAATAAGACTCAGTGTGACCAGAAACATATTTGTATCAAACTGTATTGGTTCTGTTTCAGTGGAATTTTAGAGAGGCAGAGTTGGTGATGAATATGATAAAGGAGCCAATGTTTAATGTGACACAAATAAACCAATTAATCTTTAATGTGTCCATATGGCACCTTGAGGACTCACTGCACACTAGGCTGCCACATAAATGAGGTATCACCTGTGCTATCTGGCATCTTTCCACAATGACTTCTTTGAAGGAAGTGCAAACCAAGTCTTGACTGTTCTACACATCTATGGGTCAAACCAGCGTCCAAGTACTGGAACGAGAGAGTAAACAAAGTAAAGGCTATCTTCTTGCAGTGTACCAACAAGTAATATTACCCACAATGCGATACACACAAGGTCTAGAATGTCAAAATACAAATCTTGGGATTTTGTACTGCCATGGAGAGAAATTAGCCTTATCTCAGAGGAAGGTGGCCATCCATCAGCAATTTCTGCCAGTTTATCAGCCTGCCCAAGTCGTAGCACACAATGATGTCAGGCATTAATCAAATGCTGACACCTCACATTCAGGAAGAGACATGTGCCCTTTAACGTTGCCCAAAGCTGGTCACTGTCCTATTGCAGATATGTGACTGCTTTCACCCAGTATTGATGCTGAGCTCAGAATATTACGCACCATTGAGGATTGTGCCGGAGCCATGTTGAGAGGAAAAACATGTGGAAAGTGTAGAGACTTCACATTAAAAATCCTCAAAGTACCATGTTCAACCTTGTACTGTCTCCACTTCATCATAGTTTTATTTTCATACATGTGTTACAAGAGCGCTCTGATAGAGTGCCCCGTTGCAAAGAGCATAGATGAAGAGACTGTTACAGTTACTGTCTGTCACCGAGCTCGCAATAATCCTGCACCAGTCCGGGGAGACAGAGCTTCTCATGGCAGAGATGGTTGTCTCTTTTTTGTTCCAGACTCCCCACTGACCACTCATTCATTCTGTTTAGAAATTACTGAGTGCTATTGATGTGCTGAATCGAAACTCTCATAGGAGTGAGGTTGAACATTGTGAATGCTCTGTGGCTGAAATTCTCCATAGGATGATATTCATGTCAAAACATTGATCTAATGCACTAAGCTAAAGTGAAATGGTTGTCTATATGCAGCAAAACAAGAAGAAAAGTCTGTTACTGATGCAAGTGTTTGAATGAGCCTCGGAGAGCACTTTATTCCTATGGTTGATCGTAAAACCCTTTGGAGGACTTGAATTTTTCAGATGGATGAATATCTGGATACAAAATAACAGGGAGCCAGATGTGACCCTGGAACACATCCCTTCACTCCCTCACTTACTGTCAGAGTTAAATGATGCCGTGGAGGATCTATTACTTGAACCTGATTCCTCACTTTTCATTATTGTGTTGGAGAGGTCAGTGTAAAAATATTAAATCTCAAAGGATGAATCTGGAATGTTCAGAAAATCCATTTCATAAGTTTGTAAAGCTTTTTATTTCTAAAATCTCAGGTCTGTATTTCACTATCTGTGGGTTGTTTGTTTTTTTAAACATGTTTAAGCGCATTTTGACATATCATATAAGTAAAGGTTAAAAAAATCCATAATTTTTGTCTAATTTTTTCAACTCTTGAGTATTCTCACAAAGCTTGTAAACAGCTAGTGTTTGTAAAATGAAGTGTGGAGTCAGAAAGAGACCAAACTATTCCTCTGTGTCAACCATGAAATAAAAACATCACAGCCATTTTAGATAGAGAACAGCAACAGATGGAATGCTTCACTTCTTAGTTCTGTCTTTATTCCAGACAATGTGCCGCCATTTTCTCATGACAGTCCTGTTTATACACTTCACATTTCATGGAAACATATCTAGTGTGTGTGTGTGTGTGTGTGTGTGTGTGTGTATTATGGCCTGAACAAGTGCACTCTCATTAAAATACAGCTTAAAAACCCTATTACACGCACTGAATCCTGATGATTAACATCCTGATTCTTCCTCATTATGAGGTACTTTACTATCCAGGCAATGACCAATACAAAAAGTTTATGGTGAAGAATTTCTGGTACTGAGGTCAGACTCCGTTCAGAAACACACCTTTAAACCTATTTTCAATGACAGTCAAAGCCAGTTACACCCCCCACCCCCCCCCTTTAAGGAGTGGGAAGTCACCCAGAAAATTGCATTTTGCTCTCAATGAGTGACCATAACACATATGCAAATTGCAATGCCTGAATTTTACATCAGTGAGTAAGTGGGAGGGAAGTCTTGTAATGGAGGCCTAGTTGTAGTATATCATGTGTGTGCTGATAAGTAACATGTGACTTTATGGTTAATGATCTGAGAATCAAGCTTTAGTGTGCTGTACTGTTAATGCTCAAAGGACCAACCACACTTTATGACAAGCCTCAACCACCTGCAGACAGCAGGTGGACTGCAGCAGCGTGCACAAATAATTCAATACTTTTGTCATTATTACACAAGAAGAATGCTATTTAGATTGACACATAACTAATTTCCTTCCCTGGTTGTTTTAACATTACCTTTTCCCCAAAGGACAGTCTGGAGATGCCAGTGTCTCTCTTGTGCAGTTAAATTAGCAGCTTTTATGCTGGCCATGTAAGAGTCCCATTCTGTGAATACAAGAAACTCTCATGCCTCAGGCTACAAAGACACTCTAGGGAGAAAAGATACAACAAATACGTTTTCATAACTAAGATAAAATAGGTTGTTTGTTCAGTTAGTGTATTACGGTTCGTAAATGAACTCTGCAGGCTGCAAATTGGTCTCACAAATTACAACAAATTCCTAATTATACAAGAAATTGATTGCTCATTGAAAGGCTGTATAAGTAATGTTAGGGATGTGTAGTTACATCCTTGCAGATCGACAACTCTGCTGATCTGTTATTGCATAAACACATCTTTGAGTCACGTGACTTAGACTCAAGTCAGATACAAAATGCAAGTTTCACAAATTTAGACACACAGTCTGACTCAGCCATTACAACTAGTGACATGTGACTTCAGCTTGCCTTTGGCCTCTTGATGTTGAATTGAATAAGTGAAGAATAGAAACTGCTCAAAATGTTCTAGGATTTGGGGTTACTTTATTAAGTCTGCTGTAATCAGACTCTTGCTATGGGCTCAGTGAAACATGAACAGGTGCATTATTTATATGTTCATAAGAGGCAAGACTTGTCTTTACATTATTTATCATATATATGTATATTTCTGCATATTTAGATGAAGATTGGTAACTTAAATCAATGCTGTGATTATTTACTCATTTAATTTCCTCTTTTTATTGCATTTATTTACCTATTTAGTTGTTTTTATTTATATTTTATTACTATCATTCTATTTAGATATTGTACCTTGCTATTATTCCTTCTTTATTACTATAATTATATGGTGTTTGCTTTTTTTTTTTATTTTTATTTTTTATCAATGTCTGTGTATAGTTTTTAGCAATGCTTGCTTTTTACCTCTGCCAAGGAGGTTATGTTTTTGGCGGCGTTTGTTTGGCTGTCTGTCTGTCTTTCTTTAAGAAACTTTACGCAAAAACTTTGGATGGATTTAGATTAAACTCTCAGGACATGATGGACATGATACAAGAAATAATCAACTTGATTTTGGGAGTGATCCAACATTTTACTCCCGTCCAAACGCGCTAATGTGGTTCAAATGGTGCTAGTCACGT
>JAPTGZ010000005.1:22410529-22448078 GCA_029814645.1 Fowleria isostigma | reverse complement strand
GGCAGGGCTACCTGCGCTTTACTGTGTGTGTGTGTGTGTGTGTGTGTGTGTGTGTGTGTGTGTGTGTGCACGGAAGGGGGAGGGGCCAGGTACCGGGGCAGTGCATGCCCCGCAGTTTGTCTATCTGTAGATTAGCAACTGTACGCAAAAACTACTGGACTACCACGCTTGGTGGAGATCTGTGCTCCCCGAGTGCTTTTTTAGTTACTAATGCTAACACCAGCCTGCCCAGGGACTACAGGTGGAAATTAGTACTAGTGGTACAACCTGGTAGAATGCATCTTTTCTGTTTAAGGTCAATGTATACTGTGCATTATCTCTTTTATTTAAAAATAATAATAATGAAAAATATCTTCTGTATTTTGTTATCTCTTTTCCTTTAGAGCATCTGGGATTATTGGTTGGGGGAAGGGCAAGGGCTGAATGAGGGATCTACTGTGTACATTTACTGAATTTGTGATTTATAATTGTTCAACAAAAAAATGCCAATAAACAGATTTTAAAAATTCTCACTGTTTCAAAGTGAACCACGTGTGTATTTAATTTAATTTATCTCTTCCATTTTCAGACCTTGACTTGATTAAGGTTTACTGGATTCACAAAAAACACTGAAGTGGCTCTAGAAATAATTCTAGAACAAACATGGTTGTTTTCAGGTCCATCTCTGCTGTAATTTCCTAGGTGAGATCATTGAAAAAACTCATTCAACACTTGTCCACAACGCTGACCCATAAATTTAACCTGCAATGACCTCGGTTTAAAATTTTCAGACTGAAATAACTTGGACAAATCAGTTATTCTCATGTCCATGCTGATCTGGCCCTAATGTGATGACAGCTTGCACGGTCATGCTTTTCTCCACTTCATACAGAGGGAAAATCTATATGACATACTTAATTCACACATCAGATCTGGGCTTTTGTTACTACACACTAAATAAGAGAGGAATAATAATCAATCTCCATGCATGAAATCCAGCTGAATATGGCACATGTGAACAGCTGAATGCAAAATGACAAATATTTGATGGCGTTTCAGCCAGATTAATGATTTTATTGCAAGCCATTACTGCCACACTACAGCAACATGTGACCTCAACCAGATATTTGGTGATGTTCCCTTGCTTCGAAATTCCCTCAGGACCAGAGAGAGACAGAACTGTAATCAATGACCTGGTTCCAGTAATTACTGTTTACTTTCGCTCATTATTCTCTGGGCTTTGATTAAGCAATAGCCCTCATTTGAAGGATATGTGGCCTTAATTGGTGGTTGCCAGGATGCATATCTCCTGCTTCTCTTGTGATGCATGTTGGGAGGAATGGAGGTCAGGAAGTGAGATGCTTCAAGCAGCTATTCTTGGCCCTGCCTTTGAGTCATTCACATTCTCTAATTGTTCACGTCAATGTGTGACAAAAGATGAACAGCAGTCCCTCAGTCGGTAAGGCAAACAGCAAATGGTGAACACATGCTTGAGATGGTGGAGGACAACGGTTCATATGCTGACATTTACAACCTAATTAAAACCAAGAAGGGAAATGATCCACACAGGGTCACATTCTCATTACACGCAGGTGGTTACATACAAAACATGCACAAATATACAAGCATCTGCACAGCACAGAAACAAGCATAAACCAACATACTATTTAACTACTCTACACACACATTTAGTAGAGCATCGCTAATCCCACCCGACCGGAAAACCAGCTCATTTGAATCCCTGAAATCCTTAGATGATTAAAATATATTAGCATGTCATAGAAATTCATACCCATAATATTACAGATGTATGTATGCACATAACTACACTAGTACCTCCTGCGTTTTGATTAGAAGCTGCAAGAAAATGTAGGTAACAAATAGAATGTATCACAGTGGAATTCTAAACAGAACAAAGTTGCTATTAGAATATATTTGCACATCATTGCATTGTTTGTTCACTATTTTAGCTCTCACAAACACATACACACTCGGTTACCCAAGGCTGAGCAGAGTCGGCTGTCACATCTAACTTATCAATTAAGACGATGCCTCTCAGCCACTTGTTTCAGTCTGGCTGCAGCAGCAGACCGAAACCAAGCTCTGATCATCAAATGGAGGATTCTGCATGAGCATTTCTATTGTTAGATGGTAAATTAATCAAACTAAATTTCAAAATCTGCATTTTTAAAAAATAAAAAGAATACAATTGCAATAACTGAATACCCATATAAGCCACGTTATCAATATTAATTCCCCTCAGTAATTCAGACTACAACTGAAACACCTCAGCCGTTCTGCTATGACAGAAGTCTCCCTCCATGCTTTGCTCATCAAAATGCCTCTAAGTTCTTTGGTGTGAAAAACAGTACCATATAAACCTAATAATTCTGTTAGTTCCCCTCCCCCACCACTATCACAAGTTCACACATGTGCCCTGCTGGTGCTGTGTTGTGTTTGCTTGTGCAAAGCCTCCTATTATGACAAAAAAGAAAAAAAAAAAAAATCCAATAAACCTGCTCTGGAGTATATTGCTGCTCTTGTAATATTAAGTGAGACAATTTCTCAAAGGTTTGAAAAATGTTTTGATTAAATGCCGGAAGAAAAATTAATACAAAAATGTGATTTAATATAAAGTCTCCATCACGTAAACCTATGCTATTCCTATAAACTGAATAGAGTTTTTTTGATGTGTTCATCTCCATTTCTGTATCTGGATTTGGTATAGGGGTTTGATGTTTACACTGTGTTAATCAGTTTAAATTGGCTTTCCTTCTCTTATTTTCATGGGTAATTGGCTATGCCGCACATGCAGCACCACAGACCTGTTGGTGACAGACGAAAGGGAATACGGGGATGGGAGAGAAAAATCGCTTAAGCATGTCAACCATGTTTTCATCTGCCTTCATATATTCACTGTATCTAGTTATTATTTGTTTTCTCTTTTTTCAGCCACTCACGCTATAGATTTGTATGTGTTGTCATGCCTCCCCTTAATTTTCTTTCCAATTCTCACACCTACTCAGCCTGTGAGTGCACCCATATCTCGATTAGAGCTCTGGAAACACATGTGCAATTTCCTGGAAGATTATGGTGATGGATTTACACAATATCAATCAGAACAAATATGGGGCTTGAAGTAACCTTCCTTGACTAGCCAAGAGGTGTTTGTGAGTGGTGGTCAAACACCTCACCACAACCGAGGGTGATGTACGTGTTCAATCACTGGTGATGTGTGTTTTCCTTTTATAACTTCAAGATTAAAGAACATGTTTGTAATTAGATGAAACATACAGTTACAATAATGGAAAGCAGACATCACATCAGCATGTGCCACCTCCAATGACGATGAGCTCCTCCATCACCATACCTCATCTAATACAACTAGTATTTGCTTGCTTCCTTCAACAAGCTCTGAATGAGGTCACATTCCTATGACCTCGGGGCATTATTACCCTGTAATCATGTGTTGCTCTGCATGGCTACATTTGTTATTTCTCATTGACAGCCTAATGTTAGAAGAAAGCAATTTTACCTGATGGATGATCATAAGAGGGTGAGAGGCTATATCAGTTTCATGCCTCGGCAGTGAATTATGCACAACAAAACCTCATAGATGCCCGAACTGGCTGCCCGCAATATCTGCCTCCTCAAATATACTACCATTCTGCGTGGCTTACAGGGGTTATTATTGCCAGAGTTGTGAGGACTTTTCAGCCTGTCAAAATGTGCACAAGGCCCATTCATTACCATAGTATTTACTTGTCCTCTTAAATCAAAGAGGCTGTCAGTTCCTACATTACCACAGCGCTATGAAAAATTGTTGACTTATTTTCAAGCAGCAAAGCTTGGACGACTGATTCATAGGTCTCAGGACATTCATGATCACTGAAATCAATCGGTACCGCTCCTCCGGCCCGCACTTTGTCTGTTGGCGGCAATAGGGATAACGTGTCAAAGTGGGTCTCCTCAATCTTGTCACTTTAAGTGCAATCAATACTGCTTCCCCACCAACCGAACGTCTCTGAATACCAGCCCCCCTCTTCTCACACTAGGTTGAACATTTCAATCAATATCTGACTGGAGGCTAAAAACATCTGCAGAAGCAACAACAAAAACTGAGGCAGAATTAAATGCTTTACAATATATTGAAGAAGATGATGCGCTCTGCAGAAATGAAAACAGCTGGATGTAAAAGTAAAACAACAATGGCTTGTATGGAAGCAAGAGTTGCATCTCCAAATAAGGTGTTGGTGTGGTCTAAATGCTAATGCTTAGGTCTCAACAGAATGTAATTTTAGTAAAACAACAAAACAATTACAACTGAGCCATGTATTATTATTTAATCTCAGCAAAACGAAACAATTAAAACTTAATTTAAGCTAAACTCAATTTAGCAAATCAAACACATCACAGCTCAATTAGCACTACAAGACAGTTAGCAGAACAAAAAAACATTTAGTCTTTATCCATCGCCTCCCCTGTTGTGTTTTCTGTTGTGAATACTTTGTCCACACAGTCTCATAAATCACCATGGACAATTCTCAATGTATGGCCTGCCGTCGGCTTCCAGATGTCTGCAATCCATAAAACCGAGCCTGTAGCTAGTGTAGCTGCAAATTAGTCTCCCTAAAAAATTCAACAAGCCCAGGGAGAGGTTTGATATGTGCATCTAGGTGCTTGGCCCTGGAAATGGTTGTATTAATTGCCTAGAGGATTATGAGACACAGACCTTCTCTCCCTCATGCATATTTGACACTTCCAGCCGCACGTGGAGCCCCCTGTTGCAGTTAATGGATGATGTTTGGCCCTGTGTTGCATATGTATTAGGCACCAAGTTATGAGTGGGCATGTGGCAAGTACATTCCCGTGTGTGCCTATCAGTTGGTGCATGTGTGGCGGCTCTGTTATCTCGAGCCAGCCAGGGTGAGACAGGGCTGGGTGGTCGAGCAGCCGGTTCCTAATTGGTGAGACTGCTTCCACTACTCTTGCCCTCAAAGGCTAACGCTGCCCTCTCCTGTGATTCTGTGCCAGAGATTTGGCCAGTTTGACACAGCGCTGACCTTCCAGTCCTTTGAGGGTGTTCTGTGTGTATATGCGTGTGTGTTAAAGCACAATGCTCAAAAAAAAGCAGACAAACAAATATGTAGTCACATAGCCACTACACACATGCAAAGAGACAAACTTATGTAAATGAGAAATTGATACTGAGTGGGACAGACAAATTTTCTCTCTCTCACACATACATCTACAAACAATCTCAGTTCAAAGAGCTGCGACTCCATTTGAGATATGGTTCTGGACAGCAGTGCTGTGATGAAGAGGAAGACCTCTTGACAGTGTTGCTGGTGGATCAGCATCAAACAGTCGTGTGTGTGTGTGTCTGTGCATATGCCATGTCTGCTGATAAGGTCCACAAGCATTCCCAGGGCGAGAAGTGAGGTTGTTGATATCAAGTGCTCATACACTGTTATACATGAAGTCCTTTTTGTCTCTAGGTATGACAGTGTGACACCTGATATGATGGCTTTTGAAAACCCTGAGCATGATCCATGGCGTCAGGGATACATTCCTGTCTGATCAAATACACAAATATATGATTCACAAAAGGGTTTGGCCACTAAATTAGGTGATTGTCAAGCCGAATATATACAGAATCAACAGTGTCACTGAGTCTCTGGTGGTATAATAACTTTGATTTACAGATCACTTAAGCCACGGCACTAGAATAAAAACTGAATAAACAAAGCAGTGTCACCTAGCCATGAACTTAAGACTGAAATGAAAACAGACTAAAGCAGGGCCTTACTGTCATGGCATTTACACAACAGATGCAGCTGCTCACTTTTGTATACACTACGGTTAGGTGTTTCGACAACAATGAAAATGCTGAAGTGAAGGTAATACTTTAAATTCCCAGCTTTGAAAATGACAACAGTACAGCTGTGGATAGCAGGGTTTATAATACTTTACATTAAATTAGTATGCAGTAATTTCCATAAATGTCAACTTACCTGTGATTTTCCTTATGTAATTAACCTTACCCATCTGGAGCCTTACAGTATCCTGATTCAGCTTATTTCTACACTTTGTTCAAGGTCTCAGTGTGACTGTAGCACAACACAGTGTGTGGCTCCACAACTCTTGATGATCTAACTTGAGCCTATTAAGGTAGTATAAGCTGTATTTGCTCAAAAGTCAAGTAAGAAAAATTGAAGAGAAGTTTTATTTGATAATCTTCCAAGGATACAACCATGAGTCATTTAGCCATCAGAGGATGTTTATGTAAAATCTGAATGTAGGTAGATCTTCAGAAGTGGTTGTACTACAGTGTACTGCACATTCCTCACGTTGCCTGAGTCCTTAATTTACACTTTAATTCTATATATGCTTAATGTATTCAAATTAATTCTTACTTGCCATGATTTCTTAGCTGATTTAGAATTCATGGGGAGCATTGACCCATAGTATAATCAACCATATATTAAGAGTCATAATGAATTACATTAAAGAAATTAGCATTTTAAGCCATGCAATAAAAGGTTAAAACACTGTTCCTAATGGCGATATTATAAAAATATACATTTTATAAATAATGTAGATAATGCAGGATTGAACAGATAATGGCTCTTTCATAAATCATAAGTATGGATGAATTTATATATTAGTCTGGTGGTTTAACTAGAGTTTGAGTGCCATAACTAAACATTAAAACAAAACAGTGTCTAAATGCATTACTTACAGAGGATGTTAAGCGGTCCTTTAAGCGCTCTTGCAAAGGGATGGCATATTCGGGCAGTCTTTGTTTAATGTAGCACCAGAGAGGCCTTGTTGGACAGAAGGATAATGGGTGTGTCTGGCTCCAGCTTCATGGTTTATAGCCATGGCCACTGTAAAAAAAAAAAGAAACAAAGAAATAAGAATAAATGCATATTACCTTTGGGTACAAGCAATGGAGTGCTGCCTTTATGTCATCTATTCATCTTCTTGGTATGGTAAAGTCAGGCATTCTCCAATGTCCCCGATTATTTGTACATGCACGCAGTTTATTTGTGCTTAAACAAACAAAACAATATATTCAATTTTATTGGAAGATGATTAAAATTCAGCCAGTGTTTTGCTCTGTGTTTAGAGGTGATACACCAGGCTCCAGCATGAATGTTATCACTACAGAAGAAATACTGTGATGTGGATTTTTAATTATTTTTAGGTCCATCATTTTTGCTGATGAGCCAGTGATGCTGTTTCAAGGGTAAAACAACCACATGAAACTTACTGTGGATCAACCATCACCAAATAAATTATACAGTTCTCAATCCCTACAGACCTGTAACCCCCAGCGTACATAATGTACAAATCCAGCATGATAATCAAAGAAAGTGATAGTGTCTCTGACCGCATGCAATGTAAATGACTGTGGACGAAGGTAACTATATGTGCCCTATGTGAAAGCCATAGACCCCAGACACCACGATCCGACACCTGAGAACTCCTGCATTCACCCTAGTGCCTCCAGATGAGCCACTAACAGGCACACCTCATGTTTAAATGCAAATTTCAACAAAGTCACCTTGTAGGAACTTAAGCAGTTTAAAAATGTCTTTACCAAGCCCTGCACGGTTATTAAAAACAACTCTTAACATGCTGGTGTTTCTGTCTTTAGCACATGAAGAGCAATAACAGAACAATGTCACACCTGGGTCTGAACTGCAGGCAGAGAAATAACATGAGCTGAAAAAGTTGAGCAAAAGATGTGAGCGGCTGATAAAAGCATAAGCCCAGCGGGTATAGTGTTTAGTACACAAACTCAGTCTGGGAAGAGAGTGAAAAGATGTAGTGTCATGATAACAACTTGTGTTTATAGTATGTCACTGCACAGACACATTAGCCACAGCTGTCTGCAGCATGCCATTCACTGTTATGACTAATCATAGAACAGACAAAAAAGCTGAGAAATCACAGAGCTCCCACTTTTGAAACCAAACAGCCGCCTTGAAGACATAAAGGTTGTTTCGCCAGAATGCAAAAACCATCGGCACTTTAGTGAGGAAAAGATTTGGGAAAGCTGAAAGGTGAAGCATGTTGAGGCTGAATGATGCATCTTTGTTGTCTCAGATAGTTAGACGATACATTGTCCAAATGATTTCCCCGTGGTGAAAATCTGCTTAATGATCTTTGTCTCAGATGCTTTAATTCATTTATTATGCTAATATGAAAAGCTGTTAGTCTGATCAGACCCTGCATAAACATAAGTGTTCTCCACTGTTCCTTAATCATGTAGGAAGAGGATTTGAAGACTCCTAGCGATTTTGCTGCATTTAAGGATGATGAAAATGTTCAGAAAATTGTCCGATGATGATGATGAGCCTTTGAAATATCCAATGCAGCCTTGGACGTGGATTGCAATCTTCCCCGCTGATGGCCAGTTAATTCCCCCAAGAGAAAATCTGTGGGTTTTATGCTCTTAAGGCTTAGCATATAGAGCTGAGGCGTACTGTACCACATACTGATTGGCTGTAGCACGATATGGCCTAAGATAAGTTTCTTCACAGCTTTGAGTGCAATACTTACCTCATGCATGTGACAGGGAAAGTGTCCATCAAGGTTATTAAGAACAGTGTATGTTCTCCCGAGGTACAGCCTGACCTGGGCTGCTGCTGCTATCTGCACTCTATCACCTTAATCTCCCAAGAATTACCTCAACCTCTGGGGAGGAGGAACTTTTATTAAATAAAGTGACTGACCGGTACCAGCAGACTGTCATCACCGAGGAACTCTGTTTAGCACAGAACATGACTGATGAACTGTTTAGCTATGTCACAGACCATAAATGTTGTAGAAGGTTGGAGCAATTTGTTTTGTCAGGTGTTAATAGTCCATTTTAGATTACATAATCTTATCAGATAATAATGTTTTTACTCCAATACACACATCATATCACTGAGGAAACATTGACTTATAGTCCAACCATTTCTCTCAAATATTTTGCTCATATGTAACTTAACTGCAAGTAGCAAAAATGTTGATTTTGAATAAATTGCTCATAAAAAAAAATATTTCATTCTGATAAAAGATTGATGTTAACTACATATATAATGTCAGCTGGTTGTGATAACAGAATTATTAAACTTTTTTGTGGTTGGATTTAGGGCTGGGAGATCTCATAATCTTAGTCTGTGATCAGGCTTAATTTGGCAGAAGGTTTGAACAGATTGTTCTATTAAAAAATAGAATGCTAAAAAAAAAACAAAAAACTTTGTCATGCAGCTAACATTAATTTAAAAAGCCCATTTATCAGTGTAATAATGGTATTCAGGGAGTGTTGCACCACCTTATGGCAAAGGTCTTTTAGGTTTTGTCTCGTCATTACAGGCTGCTAGGCTCGTGGGTTTATTTCAGTGTGTTTACGGCGATACTTCAACATTTGGCTGCCCTAAAGAGTTTGCTTTCATTCCACCTGAATTTGCAGAGTTTAACTAGTGTGTTTTGCCACTATCAAAGAAATAATGACAAAAAATGACGGGGAGTCCCCCTGCAGGTCCATTTTCTGACCTCCAACATGCAGTACTTCTGGTTTACACAGATGTTTTAGAGTTATGCTTGTGTGCAAATATTTCTGATTCATTAAAAACTGTCTGGAAAAACAAAACTGAAAGTGTTTTGGTTCCCACTTCATCTAGATATTGTCAAAATATATTAATAGTGTTGGACAAAGATTCTGCAAAAAATTACATAATTTCAAGTCAGATTTCCATAAATGCAGTCCAGGCCTCCATAAACCAGAGACAACCTGAAAAAAACTACATTTGGCTCTAAGTTGTCATTTTTTGAAAGGTGAGAAAATTCTTATTCAGATCATAAGAATCTTCATCTCGTTTTTGAGCAGTACATATTTAATTTTTTGTTTTTTCAAGTGTTCAAGGCAATTGCTATATTTCTTGATCATCTTTATTTATGAGTGTATCTATTGGTTTATTTTACATGTAAAAACGTTTTGTTTTGTTTTGTTTCTTCTGCTCTAAACAAATAATAAAAAAAAAAAAAAGCTGTGAATTAACCTAAAAAAAAATCATGGTATGAAGTTTTGGTCAGATCAGCCAATCCTACTTAGTTTAGTCCTTGGTTACTATTAGAGGAAGACACCAAAACAGAACAGGGAAGGTCTGGAAAAATGTGATTTAAACATTTTACGCTTCAAACCAAGCTGTGATCTTTTTGTAACTCTGATCGCAGAGCTTTTGGTATCTAAACCTAAAAGCAGCATGGCTGCAGTTATTTAAGGTTCCTGGAATGATCTTCCTTTTTAATATGAATATGATGCGATTGCTGTTTTATGTCTGAGGACATCTGCATCTCCACAAGATCCCGCTATGAGTGCAGCTCTAACTGTCTTATAACAAAAACATGTTCACACCGCTATGAACTGTCGGAAGCGCTTTGGAAAGACTCATTGCAAACATAAGCAATAAAACAAGCCTTCCAGTGTTTCCATTTTTAAATACTCCGAAGGGAACATCTGTAATGCAATTTCCTAGTACTTGGTGTCCCTTGACTGTAGCTGCCGAGGCCATCCTTAAAGTGTGGGCTGCTCTATATTGCAATATCAGCATTATGACTGGGATAAGGAGGGGCTGCTTCTCCAAGTCTAAACCTGGTCATACATCTCAGTGGACAACTACACTGGCTCTTCATTATCTGCTCTCAGCCAGCCTCCCAGCAGGGGCGCATATGTCTGGATAAAAAGCTTTGATTATGTAACTGTCTGAAAGGCTGGCTGTCAGCCTATTTACTGTACCTACCAATGCATCAATCTTACTCTGACTCGGCATCTCTTTCATGTATCCGAGTCTGATACTTTCAATATACATGATGGATCTGTGCACATTGCACGCAGTAAATGTTTTCCGTTTAACTGCCTGCTCTGATTGATTAAGACATCCTAATAACAAGGCACTAAACATGCATGGACAACCACGGGCATTTATTAAATCTTCATCTTGACTGTACATAAGCATTACTCATATTTTCAGAGGCTGGATCTTATGTGTGTGCATATTTAGCCAGATGTTTTAGTTTGAAAGGCAGACACATCAGAACATCAACTGCACAGTCGTCCATTGCTCTGGGTGGTGTGGGGATGAATGCGAAACCTAAACCAAACAAAGGGGGTGATTAGTGAATCTGTTTAACCTGAGGGCAGAAGAATTTCATTATTCAAGTTTACTTAGTGATTCGCACTGCTGCCTGTCTGGTGCAGTGCAGTGCATCCAAACACAGTGTCACTCAGATCTAACTGTGCTAATTAGGAAAATCAACAATGAATTTTTTGTGACAATGAGAAGCACAGGGTTTTTGTTACACGAGGTTTGCTTTGGTTTTAATCTACACAATAATTGGTTTTGTATTATGCCCAAATTCCTCTCATGGTGACTCAGTCAGCCATTTGTAAAATTTGATATAATCAGTGTTGGGAGGGTTACTTTTGAAATGTATTCCGTTACAGATTACTGATTGCCCAAAAAAGTCATCTGTACTGTAATCCATTAAATTACTCAACCTGGATTATTTTAACATTTTCCAGAATTTTAACCCATATGAATGAGTTAAATCCCCCCTGTGTTTCCTCTCTTGTAAACAGAATGATTGTTGTAATTTCTGTTTTAGAGCTGGATGAATATATTAGGTCTAAGCCTCATAAACACATATGGACATGTGATGTACATGTAGTACAACCCAAAGGAACTTATTGGTGTTTTGTCTGGTTGTAGAAAAAGAGACAAGATGAAAGTCCAAATACTCCAATTACATCTTTATTCTTCTTGTTGTACTACGTGGTAATATGTGGTTCTCCTTCCTTATCTCTCTTTAAGGTAAAGTACTGCTTGTATTTCCAAAGGAATGTGTTCTTCTGGCCCCGACTCTGACTCTGCCTCCCCCTTCCATTATCTTGACCTGGACTGGACAGACTGACTCGTTCATACAACTTGGACTCAACACTTATCATCCGAATATTTGTGTCACATATTGTATCAAAGGATTTTGAGAAATGCACAGGAAACTGAACTGGTAAAATTATAGAAATCAATGGAAAGTAATTCATACAATTTTAAAAAGTAACTGTATTCTGATTACCATGTCTTAATGCTGTAACTGTAATGAATTACAGTTACTATTTTTTGTAACCTTACATGTAATCCATTACTCCCCAACACTGGCTATAATAAATATGCTGAAGTTCAGTATGTGTAGTATTTTCATTGGGTGCTAGGGGTGTCAACACCAACATGTGAATGAGAGTCAGCTTTTCTGTACAGGATGATGTTACTCAGGGTCATGTATCATACATGGGATTAGAGCCTCTACACTAACACTGATTTTATCTTTTCCTTATTTGCTTTTTGCTGAGTTGTTTCCTCCCTTTCCGTCACCAGCAGGGTCTCTTTGATCTTTTTCTTTGCTTTCTTTGCATTGTCATCATTGTCTTCGCCCATGGTCTAATCTGTTCATTTTCACTGCGACTGGACTGGGAGCACCAGCTTCACGTGTTTAGTATTCACTGAGCACCACTTTGAAACCTCTACGTTGATTAAATATTTTCACTTCTGACTGTGGGAGGCAAAGGGTGAGGCATTCTTCTTTACTCAGAGTATTTCTTGTGCCTTATCACAGTAGAGTCTTTACTTTATATATTGTACTGGACTACATTTTTGCTCTGCTTTTAGTATTTATGGAAGTCAATGCATTTCTTATGAAGTTTCTTTATGTCTTTTACATTTCATTGTTGGCTGATGTGCCCTTGAACAAGGCACTGAAACCCCCCCATTTGCTCCCAGGGAGCCGATATGGCTAGCCCAGTGCTCCTTAGCATGCAGTACGTGTGTGTAATACGACCTAGGATGGGTCAAATGCAGAAGACAAATTTCAGTTGTATACTGACAATAAAGATTCTTCTTCTTCTTCCAATTGTCATATAATCTTTTTGATTTTATGACTCTGTATTACAATTAATTTGCACTGGATTAATATTACCTAGGGTCCTACAGTAATTTTTTCGGGTAATTATTCTAGAAATCATCTGTGATCTTAATCCTATGTGAATGTGCCATGTCCATAATTACCCTAACCCTCACAGACCACTGCAATTACCTCCACCGTCCTACATGTACTATGTGTGTTTATGTCATCACCTTAAACCCAAAATCTATATCTCATTTTCACTTTTAACATGTACTTCATTTCAGCCCTCCTCTAAAACAGTTCAGATCTAGATTCAAGAGCTAAACAGTATACTGTATGTATATATCACCATGATCAATTTCTTCTTAACCCATGAAGATCTAAACATCCACCGTCAACCAAATTCATCTACTGATCTAAACTGTTTAATTGATCTAATAATCCTATCAAAACATATAAATAATTGGTGTGGCATACAGTTCATTATCTTTTCATGGTCATCAGATATGATCCAATTCAGAGACATTCAGAGGTTCTGTCGTTACCGTGGAAAATTTAACATCTTCTACAACACTGATTCACCAATAAAACCCTTATGGATTTGGATCAATGACCGTGGATGGACACACTTGGTTTATGTTAAGTTAATGTTATATTTTACTGAAAATGTCACTTTTTCTTCAGTTTTTGATTTATTTATTTTTTTATATAATAAGCCTCTATTTAATCAGAGCTTTTGTGAACATCTACTTGATCAGTAAATTAAATATGGTAAAATACATGATTTACACTGAAAAAACACCAAATGCAGAGGATAATATTATAATAAATGATGATAAATCACTTAAGAAAAGTCAAATATAGAGGAAAAAATTATTTTGGACAGGCCACCAAAGTAGCGTTGGTTCTTTACGGGTTAAGCTGTGAACACATTTTCATTTCTAAATCTGTCATATTTAATGAACATATACTATAGAATATACATATACATATAACATAGAAAGCACATTGAAATTGTGTCCACTTCACCCTTAGTAACTTCAGAACAGCTGGTGATAGAAGCATGAATCCAAATCCTCCTAAGACTGTGTTTATAGGGGTAAGACAGTCGTTCATACTACATGTCAGGCTTTGACAAGGAGAATGGAGAGGCCCAGATGCACACTTGAACGTATTAACAAGGGATTTATTGAAAACAAACAAAACTTCCAAAAAAGAAGAAAAAAACAAACAAACACAAACTCTAGCTTAAACACCTGAAAATCCAGAAATACACAACACTAGGGAGCATGGGATCACGAAGGTCACAGATAAGACAGTAAAAAAACAAAATGTAGAAGATGAAACACATGACACTGACAAACCGACTGGCGCTAGAGGGAAGGTGAGAGGAACATACAGACTGGGAACAGAAAGGACAATATTTACTAATGAATTATATCACTCTTTTTGTTTTGTTTTGTTTTGTTTTGTTTTGTTTAGGTCTGTGCTTTCCTATCTCAACATTTCTATCTATCTATGTGTGTATTTCTCACTGGAGGTTCAGCTAATTTATTCATAAGCGAGGTGAACTGCCTTTGTGTATGAACTGCTCCATATAATGTAAATAAATCTGTCACATCTTGCCTATTAAAATCACCTGATAACTACAACTGACTGACTTTAAATGCATTTAGCACTGATAAAGTGCTCAGCTCTGGAGTTTATTTGCAGGTGTGCATATGTGCGTTGAGTAGAATTTTTAAAAGAATTCTGCAGTGCATTGTGGGTAGTTAAATGACAACAAAGATGTGAAGGATTCACAGGTGCATCTCTGGAAATTCTCCAAAGGAATGATTCTTTGGAGGACTCTCTCAATCCTCAGGTTGTATGTCCTTGGGTTCTCACCTTGACTCCTCACCCCTCCCACCAGAGCTGCGAGTGGAGGAGTCAAGGTGAGAACCTGAGGAGAGAGGAGCCAAGGCAACGAGGATTTAACAACATGAGATGATGTCACCTGGAACCATCGTTCTAAATAGATGTTAGTTAAATATGACATGTGGAACAGCTGCCTGGTATATTCTTACAATGCACAGCTGTAATTTATGATCTCTGAGAGATGAGTACTCATGGAAATGATCAACTTCACTTTCCATCAAAATGTGTCAGTACATGAACCTAATACAAAAAATTTGAAAAAAAAAATTAAAAACACAAGTTTACTTAGTCATTTGATAATGTTTAATAAATAATACAATTTCAAACTTTCCCTTTCACTTTTATATGTTAAAAGTGAAAGTTTAAATTAATACAATTTCCAATTTTCACTTTTAACCCATAAAAACCCAAACAGCCACTGACGGCCACAGTCATTCACTTATATAAAATGGTCAATATCTGTTGATCCATTAATCCTATCAATACATATCCATAATTGGTGTAAATGCAGTTTGTCATTGTTTCATGGTCATCAGATATGACCCATTTCTATGTTCAGAGGCTTCGTAGTTACTGTGGAAACATTATCATCTTCTACATCATTGTTTCACCATTAAAACCCATGGAGTTGAAGCAATGACAGTAGATGGACACACTTGGTTTATGTTCAATTAACGATATGTTTTGCAAAAAAAAAAATGTATCTTTTTCTTCAGTTTTCTCTGTTTTGGGTATAGTGTTTGGATATAGTAACTGTCAACTTTAATCTCAGCTTTAATGAACATCTACAAGATGAATTACATGCAGGAAATTACTTGATTTTCACTTATGAATGTAAAATACAGAGCATAATATTATCACTTATGACGGGTTAAAAATAGAGGAAAAATATTTTGGAAACTACCACTAAAGCAGCACTGGGTCTTTATGGATTAAGTCTTTCTCCAGCTGTGGCTCCTCTAATCCAGGCTCTTCTATATGACCAATCGCCGTGATACAGCTGGATTGAGACGTCATTCACAGTGGCACATTGAGATCAATTTCCAGGTCACAATCCAGGAGGAGGTAAAAAAAAATAAGGAATTGAGATGAGGCTTTGCACATTGAAACAGTCCTCCAGTGAAAAATGATGACGTAGGTTTATGTAAATGAATCCTTGAAGGATCCTTCCTTGAGATTGAAAAACTGCTGAGGAGTGGATGGAAGGATGGAAAACTACTCTGGGGGAAATGGGCAGGGATATAAAGCAGGTATTAGATGATAAAACAAGACACAGGTGAGAGTGGAGGGTAAACGCATGAAGACAAGAAGTAGAATAAGCAAGGACAAATTGGGAGGTCAACTATCACACTGCATATGTGTGTCCTTTAGTGTACTCACATCACACTGTAGTAGAATTAATCTGCCTGGTGGATGGGATCTACAGAGGTAAAGGGCTACAAGTCTACTTGTTTTGTTTGTAACGTTAAAAAGATCCACTGCAAATCACCACATTTAGTCAAAGGTCATGTTTTATGTGTTTTTTTTCCCCCCGTGAGGAGACTAGGTTGGAAAGTTGCAATAGCTTTTTGTGCAAGTTTGTGGGTTATGTTGGTACTCAGTTATTATGTGATAGTATGTAAATGTTATGCAGAGTCTTGACATATATCTCTTTTATCCTATTTTTGTCTTATCATATTGTATCGTACCTTATCTTGTCTTATCTTATCACATCTTATCTTGTCTTATCAATCTTGTCTTATCGCATCATATATTATATTATCTTACATTGTCTTATATTATCTTGTCTTATCATGTCATAGCATCATATATTATCTTATATCATCTCATATTGTGTAATCTTATCTTATCTTATCTTATCTTATCTTATCTTATCTCTTTTACAAATGTGGCAGATCACCTTTGTTAGGTCTTCAGCTCTTCAATATGTGGCTTTTTTGTTATTTAGTCCTATTACTACTTTTACTTAACTATTGATTGATTAACTATTGATTGAACTAACATATTATGACTATTCCTTAAACCACTGGTAATCATATTTTTTTTGTTGTTGCAGGGTTCTCCTGTGTGCTATATCCAATTGTACTGTTGGTTATTATTTCCATGTTTATTAATGTATTTGAATGACACAGCTTGATCTCTGTGCAGATATCATCAGAATAAAATGAATGGTAATGAGCTTGATGCTTCATTGCATTTGTAGCTGCTGATGTTTTTCACCAGCTGCAACCAGACGTTTACTCGGATACAAGAATGTGTCTCTTTGATGTTACCGCCAACAACATTTTATCTCTCACTTTTTTTTTTTTTTTTTTGAATGACTTCAACAAATACGTGTTCATTGTGTTAAGCTAAAAATGAACAAGAACAAGTACAGCTTCTAACATGGATTTGTTTGCTATACCTCATGGGATGTGAGCAAATGGGTGAGATTAGATCAAAATCTCCAAAACTTCAAACCAGCAATGTAAAAATCTGATAGGCTGGGTTTTCATAGGGATTGTAGATGGAAAGCATTTGCCTGAAACTAATGTTTTACGTGCATGGTTTGAGACAAATAGGTGTTTTGTTGATAATCAGTGCTGGCTGAGAAGAAACCTAAAACAGGACAAAAATATCCAGATTTAAGATCAGTATCTCACAATTTAACTTTCACAGAGCTTAAATGACAAGCATACAAATTTAAAAGCCTTGCTCCTTGACAAAATCTCTACCTGCATAGTGAGAGAAATTGATTCTATTAGCTTTTGAAATGCTTACTTTATAAAACTGGGGTTTTATACTGCTCATCTTGCTCATCTTCTCTCTACTCGTAATCGCTTTCTTGGCTTAGCTCAGATTTGACAATAGGATGAAAAGATATGTGATAAAAGTTCATGGTGAGGCTTTAGAAAGCAGAGCAGAGTTTATCTGGCTACAGAAAGGATATGATTTAAATAAACACTTGATGAGGAGGTAAAAGGTTAACTGCACATTACAGCCAATCAGAAGCTTCAAAAAGCACTCAAGATGAGACCAGATGAAATTCCTCTACACTTTGATTCACCTGGCCGGACCTTTTGCATGATGCCACTGGGGTTTTAAATCAGACCTGTCTGGACCTGTATTCAAAAGCTCTATCAAGCAGCAGAACACATTACAGGGACATGTTCCTTCTAACTTTTTACTGCTTTGTGAAAAAGAAATTAAGTACAGGGATATTTCACAGCTGAAGTGGGACCAGTTAAATTCACAATGGTCTTTTTAGAGGAAACATTTATTTAGATACAATTTCCTTCTCAGGGAGTCAAGCAGTGCAGTGTTTTTTATTTGACTTTATTTTTACAAAGCAGAACACTGAAATATGGGTTAAACAGACAGTAGTGGAAGTTATTTTCTCTCTAATTCTGTTACTGGGTCCTGCAGAAGCATGGATTTGATTTGTCATTCCTTTTGTGAACTTGACATCCTTCGTGAACAGTCTGGCATTAATTTGTGAAACATTCCACAGGCTTACAGACATGTAAAACTGAAAGGTACATTTATGCCTCCCTTGATCACCATAATCCCATTAAGATTACTATTAAAATTTGTTAAGAATTTGTATAAACTTGATTTTATATAAGCAGCTTTTAAATCTAGCAGATCATATTAGTGTCAGATTACTGAAATGATATTTTAGCATATATTTCGGAATTTGCAGGCACTGCCCACAATTGTAAATCTGAACTTCAATTTTTCTGAAGGGATGTGGACACTACTGCATATGCAATGAAGAACACTGCAAACCCCATAGTATGTAGATAAGTGTATGTGTGTATGTGCATGTCATCTTCAAAAAGTATCAGCAAAGAATAGTCCATGCTAAACCAGATTTACACAAAACAACATCACATTTTATTTATGTGCTGTGTCATGAAAGAGGCAGTTTCAATGTCCTTACAAAGCTATATTGGATTTTTATGTCCCTTTTGTTCTTTTTGTGTCTTGTTATGATTCTGTGGATTGGGGATCAGTAACCATTAGACCAGGGGTGTACAAACCTTTTTCAAAGAAGGCCAAATTTAATGAAAGGAACATGCGTGAGAGCCAACCATTCTGCCTGACATTCTTTGAATCATCAAAATATGCAAATTAACTGTTTTATGGAAAGTTTATTGCAAACAACATACTTTCCATTTCATACATGTATGACAAATCTAAACAGGTCTTACCAAAATCATTCTACTTTTAATATATGAAGGCCATATAACATGAAATAATATCTGTTTGAGAAAAAAATAAACTAGAAGCTGAAATAGATCTGAGGTTCATTTAAAACACTACAATTAATTAATTGGTTTCTTTGAATTTTTTTTAAATTAATGTGTCATTTTTTAAGTTCAATACATATGAACAGGAACATAACATCATCTTATTAAGAAGTGTAAAACATAAAGTGACATAATTTCATGTGTCCAAGTATATTCAGAACAAATTTTGACCCATACAAGAGAAATTAAATCGACTGAATCAAATCACGCTGTGGTCCAGACTGACGGTGTTTGGACAAATGAGTGGTCCCAATTTATATTTGAATGAGGATCTGTGTGTGGGTCACAGCTGATGATATCATTGACTTATAATGGTTTCACTTCCTTGGGAATATCATGAAATTTCCAGCAATAGCTCCGACATTAGGTATGTAACAGAATGATGCACGCCGCAGACATCATTGCTGCATTGTATCTAATGTCGGCGCTAATACTAGGTCTACCTCGAAAGAAAGATTTGATCTGAAGGGACTTACTGGTAAAATAAAGGTTAAATAACATTATAGTCACAATCATCAGATAAAGGAGAAAAGAAGCCTTTGATACAAGAGTCTGTCAAATGGGGGCATACGTCTCTTTTTTCTTGTGTCATTTCATAAATGCTGATGTGATCAGAACAGATTCGTTCTCTGTGTTACTGTGCCAGTTAAAACCTGCCTTTAGGCATGATCAATACAGGTGCAAAATTAGCATCAACATCAGTTTAGGTCTGATAAGTCACACTACACACACACATATAAATATACGTATTTGCATTAACTCCAACAAATAATGTTTTGCATTCTGGTAGAAACACCCATATCACATATTCACCGGCAAACGCACTAAATGTGTTGGACCAGATATTTAACATTTGACAGACAACCCTCGGTGCATCCTGTCAGTAGATCAGCTTCAACGTGGTTTTGTGTGTGCAGTCAAGTTTACACACGTTTTTACACACAATAACCTTTAGTAAATCAGGCCTATAGTCTTGCCCTCACGGCCCTCGCAGTCAACTTTCCTTTTTTTCTTTTTTTCTTTACAGTTGTTATTTTACAAATTGGTCAGAACGGGTCATGGGTGCACAGTAGGAGGGTAGTTATACGGTGCTGCTGCCACCTTCTGATGAAATATAAAACATATTGTTTTTAACGTGTATAATATTACTCTGGTCATAAATGATGGCAGGCCACAAGTGATGCATTTTATGAAAAGGGCCGTAGGCCACATGAAACTTGGCCATGGGCCACAGTTGGCCCGCGGGCCGTAGTTTGAACACTCCTGCATTAGACTATCCTCATCAGGTTGGGAACATTGCAACTCATTAAGGACACCATTGAGCAGTTTAGTACAGTGAAATTAGTTCAACAAATGCTTCAAACAGAAATCACCATATATGAGTAAGAAATGAAATATGCCTTCAAATAATTCAGGAGTCAAAACTAAAGTCAGTTTTGGGTCAAAGAAAACCCTTGTTTAAGTTTATAAACAGCTAATTTAACTATGCTCTTGAGTAATTTAACTGTCAAACTTTCTGGTCAAATTGAATCACCTCTAAGTGCCGTTCATTTGTATACTGTATGTCAGCCCTAGAAATAATGAATCAAGTTCATCTTGCTAACCATTAACATAATGAAAACGCAGAAATTGATGAACAGGAGCCTGACAACTATTGTGTGTCGTTTCAGTTTTAGGTCAGTTTTTCATCGACTGCTTATTTGGATGAACAATCTTCTAATATTCACATGTATGTTATGTTAACTCCCTTTATTATCCCATAGGGAAACTCCGTCTCTGCATTTGAACCATTCTAATAAACAGACATTACCCCACATTAGCATTAGTGCTGTCAAATGATTAAATTTTTAATCAGATTAATCGCAGGGTTGCTGTGGATTCATTTTGATTAATCCCAATTAAATATCATTCATTTTATCTATATAATCACATTTAATTTTGCATGAGCAAATTATACTCGAGAAAGAAGGAAAATATATATATGCACTTGACGTGTTTGTCAGAAGCTGGATGTTGCATTAGCCAACATGCTAGCTGAGTCCCCGACTAATGCATGCTTCACATTAATGCGGTATTTGAAACTGAAAGTGCTTTGATGAAAAGAACACTCTTTCCTGCAGAATGTACATAATAATTTATGTTGTCGATTGATCTGTCTTGGGGATTTTTGGACTCAAATTTCCCATCAAGAGGCCAATGTGCTGTTTAGCATCTTCCATCTTTATTGGTTGGTTCTGTTGCCTGTCACCACTGGTCTAAGGATAACTTCCCCTCTAGACACCCCCTCCCACCACCACCACCACCACCACCACCTCCCTGATTAGACCAATAACAATATATATTACACACGTAACGACATGTATCTCAGAAAGAAGTAATAAATAAAAGAAGCTTTTAGTCAATTGGGATATGATCCTGTGAACAAGTAGTTGTCTACTTCTTGAATCTTCTCAGAAAACCACAGGGGGTCCCAGGGTGGGAAGTTCTTCTGTCACTACTAGATCAACTGCTCATTTGTTCATGCACAACGCTAACTCTGCTTAAACAAACTGCCCCCAGTGGCAGTCGTTCCTAGGCAATATAGGCAGTTGCCTAGGGCGCCACCCAATGGAGGGCACCAAACATGCAGCAAAGAAGGCCAGGAGGATTACACTGTAAATACAAGTGTGAAGTGTGATCATACAAAACATAAAGTAGAAATCGTTACTTAAGGTGAATTTGCATCTTATTTTCTTGTTTATTTTATATATTATATCATGATTATTTAACATGTTATATGGATCACATTTTATTATTACATAATTTTGCGCACAATATTGTATCATTTATGATTAGATTTCATACTTTATGTTCAGATTCTTGAGTGTGCACTTTTTTCTCAGCTAATGTTGTGTCTTTAATGTAGATGTTGCACTACTTTACTGTAAAAAAACAAAAAAGTGAAAAAGTTAATTTATAGTTTTGTTTTGTTCTTTAATTATAGAAGAAGTTTAATTTATTTTGTTTGGAAGAAATTTTCACATATTTTTTCAACATCCTTGTTTAAATAAATGCGCAGTTCTTTGGACATGAGGTCTTTTTGTGTATGTATTTTTGCGGAAGGAGGGGGGCACCACCAGTAAAGCTTTCTTAGGGTGGCAAATGGTCTAGGACAGCCACTGTCTGCTCCAACTTTGTTGCCAGAAACATTCAGCATCATTCTACGCTGCAGATGGGTTGATTGCGTTAACATTTTAATCAGATTAATCATGATGATGGATTAATCCGCGTTGATTTTGACAGCCCTAATCATCATATAACATATATTAGGAGCAGTGAGCTGCCATTGAAGGTGCTCAGGGACCAATGCCAGGTCTACATTAGTATTGCGGTCGGGGTCACTGACAGGAGGACCACCTACATGTACCTGGGTGGAATCCTACGCAGTGAGGGGAGAACAGGTAAACTCACACAGGAAGGATCCAACTGAAAATCAAACCTGAAGGCTTGTAGCTGTGGGGTGGAAATGTTAACCACCAGACCATGTCAGTATTGCACATAGAAATGTTTAAGACACGTTTCCTGTCTTACACCAGTTTACATGACTTTAATGCCAGTCTGTTTTTCACATTAATAAGTAAGTTGATGTTCCAGTGGAGGAAGGCCTACCTGACCAAACAGCACTCAGAATGGACTCTGCATTGATCTAACAGTCATTTCCATATTTATTCTTCAGTTTTCTTCCCCTTGGCTATTGAGTGTGACAAACTATGGGTATAGCTTTGTAAGATCCATAGCGGAGTAGAAAATGGAAGTTAGAAAATAAATTATAACATGCAAATTGTGAACTACTTTTGAACACATCAAACCATTTTATTTAGGCCCTGTAAGCGCAGTCCAAATGTACTTTTTTTTTAATAAAGTGACGCTAAAGTGGAAATATTGTAAAGTGTATAGTCATTAGATTTTATCGAGAACTACAAAGTCAATCCATTTTTTCAGGAGCAGTCTCAGTTACTTTACTTGGACCTAGTTATGATTATACAGGTGGTCCTTCTGTAAATTATTCCTGTTAGATTTAATTGAATAGAAGGCTTTGACCCCTGTCTTATAGGCTTCATTCTCATCCAGAGACTACTATTGTCTTTAAGGCCATTGTTGTTTCATTTTTGTTAAATATAAATAATTGATAAGTATAAATCTGTGGAATATCAGTTAGTTACATTGTCCACTTACTAGTAGTAAAATGTTCTGCATTTTGTCCTCTGAGACATCCCCTTATTCAACTTAATATTTTTCTGATTTGAGTAGATGATAGAATAGATGTGGTACTACCAATTAACCATTATAAAATCTGGTTATATTGATTTATTTTGCTTTGTTTTATTGCAACTGTTGGTAAGCTCTGAATGTGTTTTTATTTTTCTGTATTTCTTTTCATTTTTGGGGTACCTTGCTCTTGGCTGGATCAGTTGACAGGTACACCAGAGAATGTAAGTAAAGCCACTGAGGACAGGTCCAGTCACTGTCAGAACTTGTTACTTTGGGGGAATTTAAGTCAGTTTTTAAGGATCGAGAAAACAATGCACTTTTGTGACTGCTTCTAAACTTGTCCTTGTCATCTTTAAGCAGTACTGTATTTATTTATTTGTATTATATGAACATTATTTATGTGTTGTGTCTTCATTTGTTGTAGCTGTGTCTACACATAGATATTATCACTATACTCTATATTTTTTCTTTTAATAAAAAAATCATCAATTTGTTCAAGTGTAGAATAACATGACGCCAAGTATTTCATTCTTTTTTTTTTTCACTCAGCCTCTTCCATAAGAAAAAAACATAGACTTCTCCTTCACGGCCTTGTGATGATTTTTGTTTCCTGCCTTACTTTCTTACATTACGGTGTGATTAGATACATTTGTTGTCTTGACAGGTGAACAACAATATAGCACCCTCCCATAATTGAAGCCATGAAAAACAACAAATTCGTAGATGGTTGTCCACTGTGTAGTCTGCCATGCCTCTCAGCCAAGTCACAAGAGTTTATGACTACAATAGCTTAAACTGAGACAATGAAAGGTTTTCATTGATCTGGGAGCCTAAAAGGTGTCAGTCATTGCACTGGCACAGGAGTAGTGCATAGTTTAACTGAGTAAAAAAAACAAAAGAAAATACACCTTTTGGAAGCAGTTGTAATTTATAATTATGAGCAAAGCCTCAAGGCTGCAAATATTCATTGCGCAGATTTAACAATGGAGTAAACCCAAATTATGGAGTAATGAATTAAAGAGAATATTTATATTTCTTAAATACTGGTACATAGGTTTTTTTCACAGCTAGCGAATCATCTTCTAAATCCCCCCTGCAAATCATCTTGCAGTCCCCTGGGAGGTCCCATCCTGCAGTGTGCTCTAGATTAGTACTCAGGCATTTCTTTGGAATTGATTATTTAACTTTTTTAGCGTTATGTTTTATCTCGGCCTAGCAGAATGGCTTGACGCTGTCATAGAGGGCTTTGCAGGTGAATTGAAATCCTTCAGTGCAGGTGTGGAAAGCAGAGTAGTGAAGAGGCTCCTTCACTTCTGCACTCCACTGATAACTTTAACATTTGACCACGTATTGTGTGCAGGCAGCTGCTCTTATGAAAGCATGCAGCCATGCTTTCCTCTAAATAGATTCCCATTTTTTGTTCTCATGTGACTTTGGGTTTCTTAAAGGAGAGTAAACTCCTGAAAGGGAAATAGATGTTGCATGGGTTCAATGGCTGCACAGACTTGATTAATGAGCATTTCTTATCATCAATCTGCTTATTTTGTTGCAATGTTGGTGGAGCTTCAGACAAATTGAACTAAGAAGTATGTAAAGTGAATTTGTAACGAGATTCATACTGAATTACCTCCACCATGGTCAAGTTGGAAATTATTATTTCAAACAGTCAGCAGTTTCTATTTCTCAGATTCAGGTTATAACAACTGAGAGTTCTAGCACTCAAATGGCTTTATAATGAATTAGTCAAGCTTGGAAATAAAAACTTCCGCTGTCAGCTGGATGGCAGTCAGGCCTGTTCACAAGAAGAAAAAGATGTGCTTGCATGCTGATTTTGTATCTAGGTTATCGGTCACTCGTTCCCTCCTTTATACTCCCACTCTTTCTATTTTTCCTGCCTTTTCTTCTTTTCTACCACCTGTCTTTGTGTGGAATGTTTATGTACTTTCATATAAAAAAAAAAAAAAAAAACCTCTAAAGTAACAAACCCATTTTCTTCTTGGAAGCACAACATTTTTGTTCATCTCTATTCCTTGACCTTGCTTTTGCACTTACTTATTACATACACATCCAATGAACCATTACCATGCAACCAACCACACCCCTCCTCCATACCCCCATTGCCAATTCCGGTCTTCACACTGCAGCTATTTTCCGGACCGATTTCAAGGGATAATAGCACTCACAAATCATCCTCTGGGCAGTGGAGCCCATGAAATTGATGTGCCTTCATTTCAAAACAATGGAGGACCTTACGAGGGCCCTCATGATGTCATAACTTTAGTGGCTGACAGGCTGGGCAGGTGTATTTTGGCCCCGGGACGGGCACCAAGCCAAAGAAAACCCCATCGGGAAAGATTAATCAATTGCTGTATCGAGGAAGATGGCAAAATATGAGTAGCCACAAGACAAGCTCAATCATATTCTCTGTAGTGAGCAAATTGACAGTTTTCAGTTGGCAAAGCAGCTCCACTTATCTCTCTGGAGATGAGTAATGCTTCACTGAATATCTGAGCTATCTTTTGGCACTTTTTAGTCCAAGATGTCCTGTAAACACAAACACATTAACAATAATATCTTTTTTGAGTTGCCCAGAAGACAAAAAATTTCTACTTTTAAAATATATTAACATTTCTGTTTCATGACTCCGTGACACAATAGACCCTAAGACCTATAGGATTCTCTGAGGTTTTGTTAGAGAGATTGAGTAATAAATTATTCATGGGTGCATGTGAAAGGATACTATTAATCTCTCAAGTTTTTCAACAGTAAATTAGTAGGTTGGGTGTCAGTGGAGCTGCCATCCTGATTTGAACACATTGATTAAATTAAAATGAATGAACTATATTTTTCACAGAGAAAATTTCCGCATTATCCATCAGACACATTGCCTCGTTTAATTAATTCCTCCTGCACTCATTGACATTTTTCATAGAGGGTGCATAGGTTAAGCACACCTCCTGTATGAAAAGATTAAAAAGCCACTTACATACTAAAAAGAATTATGGATGACTGAGAAGCGTGGCTTAATTGGAAATTGATTGACTTGGCCATGTTACACCTGGTCTCATAACATTTCACATCCCTCATGGATAGGGAGTTTGATGCATTTCTCAATATGTAGGCATCGTAGAAGCAGAACCTTTTCCATACTGGTGGTTCGCTGTGGAGAAAATGTGTGGATGAAGTCATGTTTTCTCACCAGATCCAAGCCATCACTTCAAAGAGACAGGGTGGGGATGATCTTTGCATGACGGATGGAGCTTTGCTGGCTGTGAGTGCCGGGGAACGAGGTGCACCACACATCTGGGCTTCATGTGCCATTTCAGTGCAACTACTACAAACCAAAAACAACAACAAAAAAAAACCACAGGTCGCAAAAACAGAATGAAAGCAGCCCCTCCATTTCAAAGATCGATGTCTGGTGTCATTCTGTGGGGCGAAATGCTCCAAAGATTTCACATTTAAGATAGAGGTAGGAATGTGTTAATACTGTTTAATGCATTGCATAGAAATAAAGCCAGAAGCATATCTGCCCTTTATGAAGTTTGTAGAAATTAAATTAATTGTATTAATTATATTTAAATTACATTTCTGACAAGATTTGGTGAATTTTAAAATCATCTCTCTGTAATTAGAAGAGCAAAGTGTAAAAACATGAAGACATTTGCACTAATTAGTTGTTTTATAATAATAATAATAACTAGAAGCCCTGCGATGAACTGGTGAAATGTCCAGGGTGTACCCCGCCTTCACTCCTAAGTAGCTGGGATAGGCTCCATGTGACCCCCGTGACCCTAGTGAGGATAAAGCAGGTTCAGAAAATGAATGAATGAATGAATGAATGAATGAATGAGTAATAACTAGAAAAGTACTCGGAGAGCACTGCCAAGCATGAGAGTTCTCCCCATGTTGTGACTCACACCAAAGTAATAATCCTACATTTATTGTGTGGAGCACACCACCACGATGCCTGGACCCTCCCCCCTCTGCACACACACACACACACACCTCAGTGAAGCACAGGTAGCCCCGCCCACACCCACATGGAAGAGAGACATAACTAGCATCATTCAAACCAAATTATTGCGACAGGACTAAAATGTTGGATCACTCCCAAAATCTAATCAATTGTTCCTTGTATCATTTCCATTATGTCCTGAAAGTTTCATAAAAATACAACTGGTAGTTTTTGCATAAAGTTGCTAACAGACAGACAAACACAGAGAGACAGAAAGGTTAGCCTGGTACCTGGCCCCTCCCCCTTCCTCACACACAGTTCAGTGAAGCACCAGTAGCCCCACCCACACCCTCATGGAGGAGAGCAGAGACCTTACCTAGCTCCATTCAAACCAAATTAGTGCATTTGGATGGGAGTAAAATGTCAGATCACTCCCAAAATGTAACTGATTGTTCCTTGGGGCATTTCCATCATGTCCTGAAAGTTTCAGCCAAATCTGTCCAGTTGCTTTTGCGTAAAGTTGCTAAAACGCCAACAAAAACATAACCTCCTTGGCGGAGGTAATAATAATATGATTATTATTTATTTATTTTTACCTCCACTGAGGAGGTTATGTTTTTGCTGGTGTTTGTCTGTTAGCAACCTTACACAAAAACAAACTACCACAAGGATTTGGCTGAAACTTTCAGGACATGATGAAAATGACACAAGGAAAAATTGAATAGATTTTGGGAGTGATTTGAGATTTTACTTCCATCCAAATGCACTAATTTGGTTAGAATGGTGCTAGTTAAGGTCTTTCCTCTCTCCTCCATGTGAGTGTGGGCAGAGCTACCTGCGCTTCACTGAGCTGTGTGTGTGAGAAAGGGGGAGGGGCCAGGTACCAGGGCAGTGTACTTTGTGCAGTCTGTCTGTTTGTCCATCTGTCTGTTAGCAACTTTACTTTACTTTACTTTAAAATATATACAAATAAATGTAGGATTATTACTTTGGTGCGAGTCACAATATGGAGGGAACTATCATTCTTGGCAGAGGTCTGTGCTCTCC
This sequence comes from Fowleria isostigma, assembly GCA_029814645.1. Lineage (NCBI taxonomy): Eukaryota > Metazoa > Chordata > Actinopteri > Kurtiformes > Apogonidae > Fowleria > Fowleria isostigma. The sequence goes on along the minus strand of JAPTGZ010000005.1, from coordinate 22,419,677 downwards.
GAGTGCTTTTCTATTTTATTTATTTTATTTTTTATTTTTTTGGACTAGTTTGCATGTTCTCTCTGAGTACTCCAGCTTCCTCCCACCATCCAAAGACATGCACTGATAGGATAATTGGTTAATCTAAATTTGACAGTGATTGTTTGTCTCTGTATGTCAGCCCTTTGATGAACTAGCGACTTGTCCGGGGTGTACTCCACCTTCAGTCATAGGTAGCCAGGATAGGTACACAGCAACCCTAGTGAAGATAAAGCAGGTTCAGAGAATGAATGCATGAATGAATTATTATTATTATTCCCTGTGTGTGCATACTAAAAAATGAGCACCCTACCTGGATTTCATGCTTTTCTATATCTATAATAATGGTCTGGACACTTTTGTGGAAAAAGATGTGACATTTGTGCTCAGTGATGAGTATCTCACCACCACTCTTTTACTCAATACGGCAGAAAGAGTGTACAATCCCAGCTACTGTTAGCTTAGAAGTGGAGTCGACTAATGACCAGCTTCCAGCACAATACAGACTCCCTCCCAAACTCCATGTAAGCACAAGAGCACATGTGAGCACATACTCATTAAAATTTTCCCTTTGGGAGTAATAAAGTATTCTGATCCTGATACTGATTCTGATTGAACCCTCAGGTAAAACGTGCGACATTCCTTTGCATCAGATTTGATTAAAATGAGATATTTTGTGCAGGTCAAATAGAGTGTGCAGGTACTTCAGCAGATTTCTCATTTAAGCTACAAGAGCATGAGTGGGTAGAGCGGACTGGGGCAGGCTTTGTGATAGGAGGAGGGCATGCATGGCTGATCAACAGGTTCCAGGCAGAGACTGACGGGGTAAATGTGGAGAAGGCGCATAGAGGAAACTCCTCGAGTGTGCCTGTATATGTCATCTGGGGTCAGTGTGTCACAGCAATCTTCAGATGTAAATGCAGCTAAGCACAATGGCAGACAGACAGATGTACGCACCTCTGCATGAACAGAGCACATCTCTAGCTGTCAGACTGGACCGAGGAGGTTACAGGAGGTCAGTGTGGCAGAGCAGGAGCAGGCAGACAGCTTGTCAGAGCTGCTGACAACCAGATGGATGGACCAATATGTTAGAGAGTAACACTTTCTTGTTTACTACCACACTCTATACATTCAATTGGACATACACTAAAATGCATACAGTTGTGCTCATAAGTTCACATAACCTGACAAAATGCACATGGGAGGGTCTTGGATGTTCCAACATGACAGTGACCCAAAACACAAGGCCAAGTCGACCTGTCATTGACTACAGTAGAAAAAAAAGTGAAGGTTCTGGAGTGTCCATCTCAGTCTGCTGACCTCAATATCAATGAGACACTTTGGGGAGGTCTCAAACATGCAGTTCATGCAAGAAAACCCAACATCTTAAAGGAACTGAAGGTGTTTTACCAGAAGAATGGGCAGCTTTACCATCTTAGAAAATAAAGTACCTCATCCACAACTACCACAAAAGACTTGAAGCTGTCATTAGCGGGGTTTCCATTACAGTTTTCCACAAAATAAAAGTGATATTTCTACAATTTTGACAAAGTATAATTGCTACTTGTTGGTGCTTCCAATAAGGGGTGTTTGGTTCTGATGCATGAGTCTAGTAAAGTCCCATTGTTTCAACTCATGCTATGTTGTAGTTCTCGCAGAAAGAGAGAGTTGCGTCCATGTGTAACTCACAGCACTCTGCAGGTACATCTCAAGGTAAAGTCCTTGGCAGCGGCCTTGTAGAATGGATTTCTGGGAGAGAATTGTACGGAATTCACCAACCAGTTGCTGATCCAGAATTTCTGAATGACCTAGGCAAAGTTTATAGAACTGTTACATTACTGAACCTGTAGTGGCACCAGACTTGTCATGCCTGTGACTAGTGAGAATGTGCAAAATGTGTTTCCATGACACTTTTGCACAATACTTCTATATTGGTACATCTCACAAACCACCTCATGAGAGCATAAAAACTTTTCAATCTTTGACAATTTTTGTGACATTTCTGTGTTTCCAGTAGCACAATTGTCATTTTGCACATTTTGAAGAGTAATGGAAACCCAGCTACTGATGTTAAAGGGTCCAGTACAGAGGATTTAGAACTAGGGTATGTAAACTTTGGATGAGGGTCATTTGAATAGTTTCTGTTGTCAGTATAATTTAAAAAGAGAAAACGCATTTATTTGATAAAAAAAAAATGTCTTCACCCAACCACTAACCATGAGTGAAAGAAAAGTTTTTTGTATTATCATTCATAGTCTCTGAAAAATTGACAAAGAATCCGAAATTCTGCTAGAGTATGTAAACTTATGAGCACAGCTGTATATTGATTAGTTGGGCAATATGAGCATGTGTTGACAACTCATTTAAACACTTCAATGAGTAAACATGAATTTGGGTTTGTTGGTGTTTCTCTGCATCCATTATCTGCCTGCAAAGCATCTTAGTTCTGCTTTCAGTCAAAGCCATGGATCTATAGGTGTTGTTATTGGGCTTGGTTTGCTCAAGCTGGCACATTCATTTGTCACGTCTGTATGTCTTGGAGCAAAATCTGATCCCAGAGTCAACATTAACATGGCTTTTCTAGGGCAGCAGCTTCATTATTGAGCCCCGGCATGGTGAACCAGACCATTACTGCACTGGAGAGAGACCGAACAAGGAGAGAAGGGGGAGAAGGAAAGATGAGAGAAGGATATAGGATCAGCACAATGATGGAGTAGGTGGGGGGGGGTGAGGAAGTGTGAATGAAGGATGCTAGCATGGGAATGGAAGGAGAAAAGAACTGACCAAATAAATCACCGGCCAAAAGATAATTGGACGAGCGGCACTCTGGGGACTGTTGCAGCACCGTGAAAAGTGACACCGTGATTTGCAATTAACTCCAAGACGAGAAATGGGGATTTCATTCCCTTTGGTTTAATTCCAGGAATGTGATACCTGACAGGATGGTAGCCATAATGAATCTGTTGGGTGGGAGAAATCATTATTATCATTTAACTTGTATGATGGCACCCCTCTCCTCAGACCATATGTCCCAATCTGAGAAGCAGGAAACATATCAAATTAGAGCAGGAGGTGAACCTGAATATCTAATGACCTGCAGCAATTAACAGGTGCAGATGTGACAACCCCAGATTCACAGCTTGTGGATTTTTTTATGCTGGTCAGTTGAGTTATTTCTGTGTTAGGAGTTGTCTTTCCTCTTATGTTGACATGAATCCAGTGAAGAGCAAATGTTCTCACTAATCGAGTCCTTTGGTGTAACTGAGAAAGTTAAGATACGTCAAGGACAATACAATGTCCTGTTATGCCTGACACCCACTCAATCTCACAAAATGGAAATCGATTTGTATTCTTATAAAGAAAATAAATGTATCGTCTAATAAGGGGGTTTGTTTAAGGTTTATCTTTTGCTCAGTAAAGCTCCAAGGAAAAGCTGATAAAAAGCTCAAAGTGTGAAGTAATGCACTCGAAACAAAATGTCAAGGTCACATTGGTTATGTGTTGCTGTTTTATTGTAATTTATAGAAATTCAGCTCCGTAATGAGATGGATGATGACTTCAGTGACAGGTAGGGTAATAATAGATGACAGAAAACGACAAGGACATCTCTCTGGGAGGAGGTTATTTGGTATCTTTCTATAAAATTCTCAAAGATAATCCTAATATAACATCAGTAAAACCAAAAGACTACAATGTTTATGGTTTACTGGAAGTGATCTAATTCTAATTTGAAGATAACTACAATTTTAATCACTGATTAGGCTTCTAGTAAAAACTTGTGTGTACTTTTCTTTCAATAAGTCAACAGTGTTTGCACTTTCAGCAAAACCGGTTGACCTTTTCTATGTACCTACTTCTAATAAAGTGTTAATTACAGTACAGCTTCTCATTAGAGCTCACCGATAAACACATTTAAGCACAAAGCAGTAGGACACTTACCACTGATCACTGTGTTAGCTCAAGTAATAAAAGTTACCTCTGTTTTTTATTAGTTTCTGAGTTTACATATTGCTCTTAGTTGAGATCTTCATGAAGTGATGAGCACTACGGGCTAACGCATTTGGTGTCTGAAATTCATTCTTCTTGGCAGAGTAGTTAGGAGGCTCTTAACACCAGAGCTTTGGCTTTTAGTACACACAAAACAGCGCATTAGCCTCATTACACAAAAAGCAAGAGGCCAAGACAATTGGTACTCCTGTGCCATCATCCATGCTAACAGCTTCCAATTATCTGGTGACTGGGGAGTTAGACCCCTCTGATTTTAGCCATGTAGCGGGGTATTGATTGGACTGGAAAACTGTGTAAAATTGGAGAGAAGTGGGATGACCTTGTCTCTTGTACTCTTCTCCTGATTGACAAACAAAGTAGAGACAGGTGTGGAGATGTACCTGCATAATAATGCTCTCTATTGAAGCCTTCAGGCTGTCTAGTTGTAAGACGGTCTTTTAAAGACAAAGGAAAAAAGGCTCATGAAAGCATCTTTACCTTCTATAATCTAGTACATTCAGGATAGAAATGGTGAAGTCTGGTGGAATGGAATGTACAAACAACTCAAACCTTTCAGAGAGCAAATTTCAATACACACAAGTGGAAATGGATGCTGGTAATTCCTCTGTCTCATTCACTGGTGTAGTTAGGTGAACTTCTTTGTGATAGTGTTAGAAGTGTTCCTCTTTTATAGAAGCAGTGTTGCACCTTTATCTCTGGTCTTCTTCTGTGTGTGTTACTCTGCTCTCTATCCTTTTTGTCCAGAATTTGTCCACTGTGTGACTGAATGCTGCTATTGTTGTTCTGCCATATTTTTTATATTCATTTGCACCACAATGTGCACATTTTTGGAGTATTTTATTTTTTGTACACATTTATTTTTTATTTATTTAACATATATTTTAATTTATTGGTTTCTTTAATAGGGACTATGCATATTCATGAACATTGTGGTATTAAAAATGCACCCATGTAAATATGCCACAATTAGTAAAAATAACAACTTTTCATCTGCAGTCCCGAGGCAGGTGACAGAACAAGGCCTTGACATTGAAATAGCACTCATTCACTATCAATGAACAATAAAAAATGATGACATAGACATCAAAACAAACAAACAAATAGATATAGGATGATCACAGGGGCAATAGCCTATCCATTCACCTCTGTACTTACATCCAATTTAACAGAGAAAGTGTATAGGTGATGAAATGTATGTCAGTTAAAAGTGAGTGCATTTCTGGAGCCACTGTTTTAAGTGAGTTTTAAAAGTGTTATATGTTGGACACTTACTGGGAGTCACCAACTATTCTAGAGTTTGCTTCCTACTATTGACAGTACATTTTGTCCAAAAATGGTGCGTCTAAATATTATGACTCAGTCCCCATTTACAAAGACACGTGTTCTACCTCTGCTTTCAAGTCTTTGGAAGAAGCCAATCAGCGGAGGAGTCATTACAGTCATTGCACTGTCTGTCCGTTTTGAGGTTTGTTCATTTTTTTTTTCTCACCAAAGGTTTTGTGGGAGAGATTTTCCTTTCAACAGATGGGTGTTGTGCATGTTGAATGTTGCACATATTGTACAAGAGAATTTGTGATTTGCAAGAAAATAAAACTTGAGTGGATATAATGTACATTCAGAGGGTTTACACTATTTGAAGTAAAAATAGTGAAACTGCTCTGCTGATGAAAATACAGTAATCACATGAAACTTTTATGCAGAGGGGGCAGTCACACAGCTACATTTCAATCTGTTTTTGACAACTTACAGAAAGAAAAAAGAGGATTTTGGATATTCTCACACTGCATTTTGGAACATACTGTATTTGTTACATAATTAAAGACAGTAGAACAGTTAAGGCAGATGAACTGGGAAAAGGTTTGCTCTAGTTTACCGTGTCCTCTTTGTGTGATCAGACAGGCCTATTCTGTGAAATGACTGCTTTGTGAGAAGCTTGTCAAAAAAGGCCATCAGAGAGTGTGAACATAGGGGTGGGGGTGCCTCACACAGTGAATCTATCCCACAGTCTGTTTGTGTTCCACTGACACAGTGTAGTCTCTGGACTCTGTCGGCAGTCTTGTTCCTGTCAAGTCAAATAACAGTATTTCAGATGGGCTCCTTGCACTGACACGATGAGCTGCCTCAATGGAAAGCAGAAGTTCAAAAGACTGGTCAGTATCTACTGGACATGCACGACACTTGACCATGTGTTGGCCACTGAATGCAAACAAGACCCCCTACAAAACACAACACACATGCATGCACAACCTCAGATAACTTAGAAATGCCCACTTTCCTTCTTGCTGGCATTTCTTCCAAATGTCAAATCATTCACCTGGAACAAGTTACACAGACCTTCAGGGATCTTCTTTGAGAATGTCAAACCAAACCATGAATCTGTACAAAGCTTTGGCTAAAGTACGATGTCCACTCACTTCTCATAGTAGAACCTGGAGGGAAGAAGTAAAACATCCAGGTCTCAGATGACTTGGTCACGCTGCACTTAGCCAGCGTACATGTAATCTCAGGATATGTTTGGTCTCTTAAATAACCCGGTCATGTTTATCCAGTGGAAGTATCTCACGACCTCGTTTCCTGTGTAAATTGGAATAAGGCTATATGTCTACATAAGCTAGTGATTTCCTCTACTGTCCCATAAGGCACTGCAAAAACAGGACACTTGTCTTTTCTGAGGCGAAAAAAGACAAACATCCACCAAATACCATCAAATGAAACTGTGGTATTTACTACCATTATCTGTGCTTCGTCTCACGTTTACTTTTAAACAGACAGCGTAGACTGAGTCAATAAATTGTACTTGCTGACCACATAAAAGGAAACTACACTTTACAATGCCTCGGGGCAATAAAAAAAAAAAAAAAACATGGGATGAACCCGGTTACACCCGAGGCAATAAACAGGTCTTCAATCGCAAAAACATGAGAATAAACTCTGAGCTGACACAGAATCCAATAACAATAGCACACAATGATTGTCACTGAACATAATATTATCAAATCTGGACAGGATGCATAGCAGTCTCCAATCTCCCACCTCTGTTTCAGCTCAGTCCTGTAGAGTCTCTTCTAGAGCCGGGAGAAGAGACTGTTTACCTTTTGATGATCTACAATATCCAGGGTCAAGACCCGTGTTTATCTGTTGAGTGTGTACACAGTATTGAGCTTTTTGTCAAGTTGTCTGTCACAGTGGCAGTTCTAATTCAGCTTTGATTTCACACATGGTCTTTTACTGTCTGGGAATGTGAACAGGACACAATGTTTCAGACAATCTGGAGACAGCGTGGGCATAGTTTTCTGTTGCTGTCACTTTCTTCTACACTCCATAAAAGCCCATCAGTCATTTCAACTCATAGTTCATTAAACTACTGGTTATAACATTCTGGGAAACTGAAATGATTGTAGCTTTGAAGGGCCTTCAGAAACCACAAAAACACAGATTTAATGCCTCTATGAGTATCAATAATCTGATAGATGGGTACACTTCAAAAGGTGTTGTTATATTAGCAAAACATCAGTCGATGATAATAAAGTGCAGCCCTTAAGCTAAACTTGTGAAAATCTTTCATCTCTTTAAAAAAACTATAAAGCATATTTTCTTTGCATCCACAATCATATCTTTGAGCTTCAGGTAATGAAAGTCAGACAATGCTGAATAATATGTCAATTTAAAGTTGTGATACTTTTGTAAAACTTGCTCAGGAACTCAAAAAAAAAAAAAAACAAGTAAAACTTATGGAGGACTGGAGAATTAAAATAATATCATGAATAAAAGCTGTATTGTGTAGAAAAAGATGATGACACTGACAAAAGGGCAGTGATTCATCACTGCGCCGTCATTTGATGATCATTTCTCTCTATTAGCTTCAGGCAGGTCTGTAATTAGGACAGCAACACCTCCAACAACTTTGACTTTTACTGTCTATTTCAGTACAGGTCTGCCGCCTACAATGCAGTGACTAAAAAAAAAAACAGATTACAGTACTTCTGATGCATCATATGTGTTACAGTGCAATCTGTGGTAAATATACATAGCACTGAGTGGAGTATTTAAGGTCACAGACACCCATGTCTGCTCATTTAACATCTTACTTTCCTTTTAAACCCCCCAGGTATCCCCTTAAGTGAATCTATCAAGTCATTTTCTGCCGATGTTTAGCTTCTGCAAAAAAAAAAAAAAAAAAAACCCTGTCAAAAACAAACAAAAAAAGGCTGCTCTAGACTTACTTAGCACAGATTTTGTCCCCTGAAATACGAGGCGTTCTTCCTGTTGGCTAATTGCTTGTTAGCGCTCCTAGCCCACAAGAAGAAAAAAGTCACATCGGCTACTTCAAAAACACCCACACTAGCAGCATTTGCAGCAGCACAGTAAGATATTAAGGCACCCTGTCATGTTGGCGCCCTTTACAAAAATTTGTGACACCACCCGGAGTTGATCTTCCACTGCTATCCTGGAAAAGTAAACTTACTATCTGTTTTCGTTCATCACCGAGCTAAATACCCATTACTCTTCAAATGTATGGATGCTAGAGGTCAGATGAGGGGCTTTGCTCATGCCCTTTTTTGACTCATGTCATACAATCTCTCATCACGGTGGAATTAAACCTGCTGGCAATTACAATAACCCATCCCTGCCAAGGTCTGATGAGAGCAGCCGGGCACACTGAATGTTTTATAAAGCCAATGATAACGCTGTGGCCTGAGCTTGAAGTATTGAGCTGGAATTATCTGGTGCTGAGGTTTAGAGTAATTAAGAGCAGGGAATGGTGACTGACATTATTGCTGGATGAGCAGCAAGACTGAGGAACACCTGAGGCTTTTGGAAGCGTAACTTATTTAAGGGGATCTCCAGAGATTGTTAGGGTCGTACTACAACGGCTGCTGCTGCCTCAGATGAACTGAAATAACGATAACTGAAATGCACGATTCTGTTAGAAAAGAGACTGGAGAAGAATGTTTGGTAGCTTAATTAAAATTAAAAAAAATTAAATTAAATAATAAGATACATTAAGACCAGAGATTGTCTCATAATTTTGAGTGTTGGAGTGATGTGTGTGTGTGTGTGTGTGTGTGTGTGTGTGTGTGTGTGTGTGTGTGTGTGTGTGTGTTTGTGTGTGTGTGTGTGT
>JAPTGZ010000005.1:22361975-22372743 GCA_029814645.1 Fowleria isostigma | reverse complement strand
TTGATTATTGTATATGTATATGAAATTGCCACTGTACCTGGAGTGCATGAGCTCGAAACGAAATAAATGAAATGAAATGTTGACATGCATCACTGCCTTTATGCTTCCATGTGTCCTGTACGTTGGAATGAGCGTTTCTTAATCAATCCACCAGAGGGCACCATTCTTAATTTCCTCAACAGCCATATACCATGAAGAAGAGTAAAGTTTTTTGAGACAATAAAAGTCAATAATTACAAACATGGTAATGGCAGAGGAGGTTTTACTATGGATACTAATGTTAATATTGGGAAGGGTAGTTTTCATAAATATTTCGGTAGTTTTTCACTTACTCAAACAGTCACCCTTTGAAAGCTGCTATTAATGGAAGTTATTGAACACTGCCTCCACTGTCCCTGGTGATACTGCTCCATTTTGTCTGTCTGGGTACACATCCACAAGCTCCCAACAAATGGAAAGACTCACGCATGTATGCAGGGGACGGACAGAATACTCCGTCCATATCCATCCGTGTCTTTAACGTAGAGCATAAAGGAGCCCTTAGACCAGTGTTCCATAACTCCGGTCCTCGAGGGCCGGTGTCCTGCATATTTTAGATCTTTCCTCCTTTCACCTCATCTGGAGCCACTACAGACTTCTGCAGATGATGAGCCCGGTGTGCGGAAGAGGGGAAATATCTAAAACATGCAGGACACCGGCCCTTGAGGACCGGAGTTGAGGAACACTGCCTTAGACTGTCAGGGTGTAAAGAGGCAGCTTTGTTGAGTCAAATTTTCTGTTAAAAGATGGCATACCTCCATGGTGGAAATATTTGTATATAAGCAACAGAAAATTTTGCGTTTTTTGGAAACCCTTTTCAATTACCAACTCCGTGTGCAGTAACTGTCACTGAGCAATAACGATACACCAACTTTGATTCCAACCCTCGTAATTATATGTATATCTAAAACTTCTATTAAACTCACAAAATATGCATGAATTTCTTTGTACAGCGCAGCCAGAATTACACTTTTCTTTACTAATGGTACATTTTGCATTGAATATGAATTTTGAAACTGAAACAGCAGATTTTTTTTAACCTGATGCTGATAGTGAAAGTGAGCCTGCCTGCTTGTACATTTCCATAGCTCAACCTTCCCATGTTGCTAAATGTATTTTTCAGTCTGCCTTTGTCTCTTTTTGTTGTTTGTGGTGAATACAGGGAGTAATTATGTGTAAGATTTACAGTATACATTAATAGCTCTGCTGGGTTGTATAAAAGCTAAACAGCAGCATGTTTTCTGCCTGATTAAAACTCCTTTGGTCATCACTTTGCAGTATTTTAATGCATTCGTTCTGGTTCAAAATGCAGAGCTGCAGGCCAAGCGCATCCAATAAAATATATAATTGTAGGGATACACATGTACACTGTTGTGGCAGTTTTGTTATTTGCAGTACTAAAAATGACAACTAATTGCTGCTCTGTAATGCAGTTTCATAGTTTATGGTTTAACCCACCCAGTGGATACAGTTAACTGCACCATGAGCTTCACTGATACAAATCAGACAAATGTATGAAAAATATAAACAAGGTCAACAATTGACCATAATGTGAACTGTATGTGAAACAGCTGGCCTACATATGAATTCTGGTGCAATAATGTGTAAAGTATTGTGTATAGTCTAAATATGTGCATGGTTGAAATATCTGGCTATTATAGAATTTTATAGTAGTTTGTATGTTTAGAGATTTTTTTATGGAACATCTCCTGCGTGTCAGTGGATGGAAACTAGCCAGTGGCTAAAATCTGGAGTGTTTACATTCATGTGAAAACATGTATAATCATTAATGCTCACTGTCCCATTCAAATAAATAAATTGAAATTAAAATTTTGTTAAAATGACTAATTCCAGTGTGAGTAAAATGATAATTGTTGTACATTTTATCACTTTAACAATTTTTTGTATATTATTTTGTATAGGTTTTAATCTTCCTCTTGTGTTTGGGTCGGCACTGACTCATTTGAATGCATAAAAAAAATAAAATAAACTTTGTTTATTGCATCAAGGCTTTTTGACTTTGTCTAGAACCTCTATTTCAACAACAACAAAAAAATTCACTAAATTATAAAATGCTGTGGTTGAAATAATGACCTTTGTTAGGGTCAGGTTTGACCCAGTTAATATAATAAGATTATAAAGCAAAAATGAGAGCAACAACTGTGACCATAAGTGCACGTCAGCCTACACACTGACACCAGCTCCTCTAACAATCATGTGAGATTTTGGGGGTTTCATTTTGCCTTGTTATCCAGTATACCTGCACAAAAAACAAAACAAGTAAAGACAGGTATGTCCAGACATGTGAGGTCACTTCAGTCTATGGTTGCTGACTGTCAAAGTGCACATCCAGGGGTATACTGACAAAAAACAAGGCCAGAGGCCCACATCAAAAATATTTAAACCAGTATTTTCATAGATAAGGAAGAATAACAAGATAACCAAGAGATGAGACACAAATTGGATGATAGATAATAGTTTTTAGTGTGTTCTACAGCTGATTTAAGACATGGGTCAAAACTGACTCACTAACATAAAAGATGGTAACAGAAAGATAACACAAGAGGAAAATTAAAGGGGCTATTTAAAGTATTTGTACTTTCAAATATTAAGAAAATGACCCAACAGTATAATTAGAGCGAACAAAAGGCTGTGTGGCAGTGTATTGGAATGTAGAAGAATGAATGATGGAAGGAAGTATGGAAAGAATGAAGTTACCTTTGCTCAGCTCTGATCTTGTTTGGATAATTCCATATAGATCTTTTGTTCAGCTATTGATAACATCAATTGTACAGAAATTGGAGGTCATTTGTGGTTTTACTGTGTTTATTTTCTGTCTAAAAATAGAGCTAAGCTAACAGAGCTGTTATGTAAACTATTTAAGAGGGTAACCTTTAAGATAGGAATGGATGTAGCATGCACGTAATACTACAACCTAGAGCAAACTAAATGCAAGAGTGAATCTGAGAATAAAATAAGACTTGCTGTACCAACGTAAACTACAGGATGTGATGTAGAGAAAAAAGGATGACAAAAGATTATAATAATGCAAGTCTACTGTTCAGCCAAAAGTCTGTGTGCTGTGGACTGGTTGTCTAAACTGTAGTTTGTTTGTTTTTTCCTCTTTGATGTCTTTTATTACCGCCGCCCAGGAGGTTATGTTTTTGCCAGCATTTGTCTGTCTGTTTGTCTGTCTGTCTGTCAGCAACTTTACGCAAAAACTACAGGACAGATTTTCATGAAACTTTCAGGACATGATGGAAATGACATAAGGTACAAATTAAGTGTTTGCTTTTATGTCAGTTTTTTTTCTGCATTTATATGTAAAGTGCACGGATTCATATGACCAGAGTCAGAGGCCAGGGTAGGGGTGGAGGCTGTTGACTTTACTCCGCTATGGCCGAGGAGGATGGAGTCGGGGGTACAGAGACATCGGCGACAAATATCGAAGGTTTGTACAATAACGTCTCACTATTTCTTTGTATTTATTCCACATTCGTGCAGGTACAGACTGTGCAAGTAGGCTTATGGACTACATCACCCACTGTTTTGTTTGACGAATTTATGTTGTGTATGCCTAAATAAAACTGTTACATATTATCTTTGATGCTGTTTAATTCTTGTAGCCTATAAACTAAGTTAATATCTCATCAATAAAAGTAAAAGTATTACTTGAATCATTATTTACTTAAAGATTATTATCTTTGTGTAAATGACTGAACTAATACTTAGTTGTCACTGGAGTGCAGTTTTAGTTAATATTGTCTTTGTACAGTTGTCAGTCATCTACTAATACCTAGAATATTTTTAACCATGGTAAATTCCAAAATCTTTCCTTTAAAACTTACATTGTCAATCCACTTTGTATATTTTCAGAGAACTAGATACCCATGGAGGAGCTTCTGGAACTGTGGATCTCCATGGTGGAGAGGAAACCTGGACTGTTTGACAATGGAGTCTTATCGTCAAAGACAGGGAATCAAACCACCAACCAGGGTTTACCTCACTGCACCTGTGATAAGTGCCCACAAATGTGCAAAACATACAGATACAGTGCTCAGCATAAATGACTACACTCCCTTTGAAAACTAAGATTTTAATCAATATAACTGGAAGGGTATTCTCAGCTGCTGTGTGACCCATATCAGAAAAAATGTCTCTTTGTACATATGTTGTTGCTGTATACGTTATGTTTGCTGTAAAATATATACCATTAAATGTAGGATTATTACTTTGGTGTAAATCACAATATGGGTGAATGATCATGCTTGGCGGAGGTCTGCACTCTCTGAGTGCTTTTCTAGTTGTTAGAGTGAACAACTTAGACTGAAAAGAGTTAAACAAATATGTATGTATATATGTATGTAGACTTTAAGGTAATCTATTAATAATATTGATATGAATGTGACTGTATTTTAACACATAAAGACCCAGTGCAACTTTTGTGGTAGTTTCTAATGAGTTTTTCCTCTATTTAACATATTTAATGTGATTTAGCACCATTGATTGTAATATTATTCTGCTTATTTTGTGTTTTATCAGTGTAAATCATGTATTTTCCTTTATTTAAATTTACTTATTATGTAGATGTTCATTAAAGCTTAGATTAAAGTTGAGGGTTATTATATCATAAACAGGGAAAACTGAAGAAAAAGTGATTTTTTTCAACAAAGATATTAATAAGTGAACATTAAAACTAAGTCTACCTATCCACTGTCATTGATCCAACTCCATGGGTTTTACTGGTGAATCAATGTTGTAGAAGATGACGGAATTTCCACGTTCACTACAGAGTCTCTGAACGTCATATCTGATGACCACGAACAGATGAATAACTGCATTTTACACCACTTACTTACATGTATTGATAGGATTAGCAGATCAACAGGTATTAAACAGTTTATATCAGCAGATGATTTTGGACAACATTAGCTGTTTGGGTCTTTATAGGTTAATGTGACTATATCTAAATACAGTTACTCAAGCTTTGTGTTTGAGACACAGTATGTGATCCTGTTTCACATATTCACTTCCCATTGCTGCAAGGCAGTCTAGAAGGAAGCAATCAGGCAAAAAAACCATCAGTCCATGGACACTTTTAGGGTGAATGTTGAAAAGATGATATAGACCCTATGTTTTACAATGAGTAATCATAACAACCATGGGGTAGCATGCTTCTCTTCAGTTTGTCTTGATGTTAGAGATTATTCTTTCATAACTTCTCCCCCTCATGTTCCTACTGCAAAAACAGTGTGCATTTTTTTTTAATGAAAATGATTTGTCTAATGCTTTTACACAGATGGTATGACAGTGCACACGCATGACATTTTGTAATTGCCATTCAAGCATTCTTGCTAGCCTTTGGCCTTTACATTTGCTTAAACTTTACCTCCTGTGACAAAAGAATCCCATGGGTCACCAGCCTTCCCCTACCCAGTACTCTAAATGCATTAACATTGTTCCAAACCATTAAACGAATTTTCACACAGTGTGGTGTAAAAGCAGAATACACAATGTAAGACATGATTCAATTGCTTGAAGACATTCTGCACAGGGTGATGTTTTCATATGAGGCCGGAGTTTCCCTGTGGGTCACTGTCTGTCATAGGGGTGGATAATATCACATTAATGCATTTCAACATTTACTATGATGGCCTCATTGTGTGGCAGCCACTCAGCGTGAAGGACAATGAAACATCAAGGGAAGACATATGTGCATATCAATAGGCTTCCACTACATTCCAAACAACTCAGTGGTACAGAATAATAACGAGAAAGGAGTCAATTTAAGTGCTTTTGCTCACATTTACTGTCAGAGAGCTTAGGGAAATATCTGATCCCAGTCAGTGTTTTATAATTTATGTCTCCACCTACCAGTGTTTCTCTCAGAGGCCTACAGTGAAACACAACCTCAGCATATCTAAATGAATTTTCATAAAAGGCTAAATGAGCAGATTAAATGCTATAGGCCTTGTTCTCCCTTATGTTTGACACAAGCTTGAATAAACTTGTACATGATTACAGTTTCAGCAAACATCATACTTATTTCTGAGCCTTTACATCACAGAAACCAACTTTTTTTTCTCTCTTTGTTTCTTGGAATTAAGTTGACGGCAGAGATGTACAGAAAGGGCTGATGGGAATCCAGTCATGCATATTGTTCCATGGTGACAGCTTCTATCACAGGCACAAGCAAAATGAGCAGAAGCCGTTATGAAAGCCCAAGCTTGGACTTGGTGATTAATGGTGTATACTTTTTGCTCAGTGCAT
The DNA here is from genome assembly GCA_029814645.1 of Fowleria isostigma. Classification (NCBI taxonomy): domain Eukaryota; kingdom Metazoa; phylum Chordata; class Actinopteri; order Kurtiformes; family Apogonidae; genus Fowleria; species Fowleria isostigma. Next base: position 22,366,434 of record JAPTGZ010000005.1, on the reverse strand, counting down.
GGAGAAAATATATGCCGTTAAACAAAGGACACAATAAAATTATGGATTTTTTGTGTCGAGTAAAAGGTGATACATGAAACTCATTTGCTGTTCTGCATGAGAGCCATGTCTTATTGACTAATCTTGACTGCCTGTGTTTTTAAGTAGAAAAGATGTGCTACCAAGCAGAAGTTGACTACAGAAGCCACTGACATATGTTATTAATCAAAATTCAATTTTTCTTCAACATTTGATATAAACATATATTTTCTGGAGGAAAAAAAATATATGTAATCATAATTAAATGTAATCCATCATGGTAGATGTGTTTACAAATAGTAATTATTCTTTTCATTAACACATCATAATAAAGCTTTGGGTTAAAGAAAGATAAATCACAAAAAAAATTATGTGGAACCAAACCATAACAATTAAATATGTGATATACTGTCCATACAACGGCTTTATTATTGCAGGTATATGTACTGTGGACTAAACTGTAACAAGCAATAAGCCTATTTTTGATTCTGTTTTACGTTTCCGTTTGACAACATGCAGCATCAAATTTTGAGTTATCTGATACCTGATCATTTTTACACTACACAGTTTGAACATTCACATTTGTTACTGGAAGTGCAATAAACTGTACTCATGAGTACAATATGTACACATCTATATATATAATTATGTGTGTAGAAATGTGTGTATAGGTGTACTTATGAGTATCTCCCTTATCCAACCTATGGCATGAACAGCATGTGCACAACTGTAAACAGTATTTATAGCTCTTTATTTTTGATTTTTCTCTTTTTTGATTGTGTATGCTTTATTTGTACTCCACTATTGCTGCTGTAAATCTGGAATTTCCCCTTGTGAGACTAATAAAGGAATATCTTACCTTATCTTAAGACAGAGCACTGATATATTAGTGTATTAATAAATATATGAATATACTGATAATTTAATAGGCTTAGTTTTATTGAGGGTAATACAGAAGATGAAGACAATTGTTCAAATTGATGTATATCATCACATATCCACCCAAACCGTTCAGTTTTAAAAACTGATGTTCGTGAATATTGTATATGTGGGAAATGCTAGGACCCTCACCTACACATATCCATGTCACACTGGCCTGTGCAGAGAAGTGATATTGAATTTCAGTCAGCTAAACATAAAAATGTGATAATGTTTTGGATCACTTCTCTTGATCACTTGGTTTGCAAATTATGGAGCCATGAGAGTCAGAAGCAGCTTACATTGATCTGTGAAGTCTTGCCCCAGGGTTACTTGTAATCTCTCTACTAGGAGTATCCAGGTCCGCTCAATAGGGCTCATAGACACAGCAATCAAATTACATATGAGGGCTGCCTGAGTTGAATCCATATAGGAGTCCAGTCCAGATGTGTGCAACAAAAAAGAACATTACCCACAATAATACTGTGATACTCCCAACACCAGCTGAACTGTAGTCTACTTACCCAAGGCCAGCACCACCATCTAACATTTACAGGGAAATAAAGCCAGCAGCTCCTCCGCCATGAATAAAATTACCTCAGCACTAATAAAATGTTTCAGCTTCTAAATCAAAATGACCTAAATTTTAATATATTGGCAACAGTTATGAACCATAAACCGTGGCCACTTCCAATAAAACGGTAGGCATTGTCAGTCACAGACCTTTTTGCATTTGTGTTTTTACAACATATTTTAATGTTCTGAACTCCCTTAAAATGGGTCTGCGCCTCTGAATCTAAATTAACAGTCCTTGTTGTAATTCCAAGCTTAATTTGAATCAAAAAAATACCTTAAAATGGTGTGATCAGTGGGTACAGTGGCATTTCAAAATGCACTTTTGGATTTAAATTGAGATGTGTTCATTTTAAAGTCAATCTCAGAATCCATCAGGTAATCACACATGATTAGTCACCAAGGGGACGAGGAAATGCCATGGAACTACAGAGCAATGATTAACCGTAATCATTTTTTACACCCACACATGCAAAAACTATTAAATAAATCCAAATAAATGTAGAATTATAAAAGGAACTAAATGTGTGCTGTATGTTATTGTAAAGGTTTATGTTGCAGAGAATCAAAAATCTGAATTTCTGAACATACTGTAAAAGCAATACTGTATGTAGCAAGGAATTCTGATGTTACAGGTCATGAAATGTGTATGCTGTGTTTATGGGAAATGAAGGAGTTCTACTGCAGAGATGGTAGGGACCTGCATGCTTGAAGAGAGGTTTATTGGATACATCATTTACAATCTGAGTAACCTAAGGGTTTGAATAAGGAATATGAATTCCCCTGCTTTATTACAAATGTGTTTGCACAGAGACATCAAGATTGCATTTGTGCAAAGATGCGTTGCTGCATTATACTGTATTTTTAATCTGACTAAAACATGCGTCATTGAGGTCTTTGTGAAATACGTTATGCAGGCTAAAATAGAAAATGATATCTATGTTGCATTGCTAATTAAAGTTTGTCAAGAATTTATGGGTGACATAAGGTCATAGAAAACTCTAATATAGTGGCGGTTAAGTATCAATCAGTACATGAGTAAATATAGGACAACTTAGGTTAACCCATTTATTAAATAGATTTGAATGTACTTAAGAATAATCAGTGCTTCAGGGAAAGCTGTTATATAAAGCTGAATGTCATCTGCATAAAATCAAATGTTTCTAGAAAAATAGCTGATCACAAACCGAGAACAGTGTTAATGTAGAGCATTATGGAATCATCCGTCCATCTGTGGTGTATCACAAAGACAGTAGGGGTTATACTTGTTGCCCCTTTGCATCTACAATCTCAGAACCTCAAATAGATGCAAAAAAAATTACACACTTGCTCTGAGCCATCCCAAAATTAATGAAGTTTTAATAAAATTTTGGGGCCAAAAACAGGACCAAAATTGGGACAGGAAAAGCTACCTATGTGTCAGTGCATTTTATCCTGAAAAGATGTCTGTAAATGGTCTCATATACCTCTATAAATAAAGACTGTGTGAAATTTAATGTTCTAGTGTTTTTAATCTAGACATATGGGTTTTTCATAAATCTCAGTCTCATTTTCAGGTTTTGTGTGTAACCCATCATGTCCACTCATATTATATGCAGAATTTGCCCATTTAAACATATAAATCCCCAGTGATTTTGCAACAGTAACCATTTTTGTGAACAACTCTGCCTTGCATAATTAGTTTGATTCTCAAAATGTACCTGTGAGAGAATAAAATAATATTCAAAAAATAGTAGTGTGTAATTTTTGTGTCCTTTTTACCATGTTACATGTGGATTTTTGTATAAAAATAATATCAAGATGTGTTTTATCTGAAAAATAGTTTCTCTTTTATCTCAGTAAATATATATTTTTAAAATACACCCAAAGTGCTTCCAAACACCTACATCTTGAATGTTATGTTTGAATTTTTAGCCCCTCTGTCCTGCTTTTAGGGACCAATTTCATAAGAAGCACCACGTATAAAACAGGTCAGGGGTGCATAACATAGGAATATGTGAGCACTGTGTTGTTTCATCTGTCTGACACAAGCCTTACTCTGCATTAGTTTAATTGATTTATTACAGCAGACACAGTCATGCACGATGCTTGGGACCCTCATGAGTGTTAAACATATTAGCTTTCTTGCAACCAGCTGTTTCAAATTATTTTGATCTCTCTAGTGTTTATTAATGAAAAACAGCAATAAAATATTCATGAAAGTTAATGATGCTAAGGCATGATTAAATTTACTGGAATATATATCTAATCCTGAGGAACTTCTTGAGATGTGTAATGTAAAAAGGATGCTTAGTGATGTTTAGGACTGTTTGTAATCATAAAACACACCCAAGACTTTTTAGAAACTATATTTAACAACGATGGTCATAAAGTAAAGGTTTGTGTGCTATGTTATGCTTATGTTGAAGCACTTGTGCACTGAAGTGCACAATTCTTAGTGTAACATGTAGGGGTCTAGATATCTGGAATGAAATAGAAGACTCAATAAAAAAATCTCCTACACTTTACATATTCAAAAAACGACTCAAGCAAAAATTATTACAACAGTATGCTAATTAAAAACCCATTTGCTGGATGTAGTCAGGTGACGCTGGTCAGGCTTCTAAATGGTAAAATCAAGATATTTATTATATTTATAAATCTGTATTTCTTTTTTATTTTTGTTTTTTCTTTCTATTTTATTTATATTTGATGTGGACTGATGTGAAAAATTATTATGAATTATAATGAGTGTAGATTTAAACATAATACTATTTTACTAAGTTTACTATGTAATTGTCTGATCTATTTGTGCTTTTTATTGTGGTTGGGCCCCTGTTTATAAGCTGAAGAAGCTTGTGGGGAGTCCCATTTTACAGGACGTGGATTATTGTGGAACATTCTTGCTACGTATATTATATATGAACTGTTTTGTAAATAAATCAATAAAATAAAATTAAATCTTTGCTAG